>JZKD02S2026653.1:304344-321321 GCA_000966675.3 Picea glauca
TTGCCACAATGCTGACAAGGATGGAGATCAAAACATTGATTCTCCTTGTGACCAACTCGATTACAATGTTGGCACTTATCATTCTGATTCTGAACTTGAACAGGTGAAGTTGAAGTTTCTTGAAGGAATCCAACACTTTGGAACTTGATTGGTCTGGAATAATCAGGAATATGAAAGGTAACTTCCTTGTCATATCCAAGTCCTGTTCTATTCTTGTTGTAGATGATTTCTTCCCAAGGTCTGATGATGGGCTTGGAAAGAGTATTTTGAACCGGTTGCTTTGAAATCCGTGAAAGTGGATTTACTGCAGGTTGATGCATCATTGAAAGGTTTTCTTCATTAACCTCAAAAGAAAACTCTTGAACTGTAAGTTCATGAATAGATTCAACTTCATTTGAAACTGATTCTGAAGTTGTATTACTATGTTGTTCCTTCACTGGCCGTTGATCAAAAGCATCATCATCATCATCATCATCATCATCATCATTATCATCGTAGAGAGGGTTGTGTTGAACAAAAACTAGTTCAGAACACTTCACTGGCTATTGATTTTTGAGATCTGTCAACTCATTATTCAATAGTTGGGATAGAGATTGAAGAAGTCTAACTTTAGCTTGCGTCACTTGCAAACAAGTTATCACTGATTGAAGAGTTGTTTTGTTCAATGTCACTGTGTTGTCTTCAGTGGTGTTTATTAGAGCGTTCAGTAACTCTAATAATTCAAGACTTTGAGCCATTTTTAAAACACTAAAAAAGGTCTCCTTGTGTTGGTAGATCCTTATTACAATTTTGACTCGACAGAAGAAGGATTATTTGCAACTCGCTCACTTGAATTTGAAATTCACACTCGCTTTCTATTCATGCTCACTTGAATTTGTTTCTCGCTCTCTTGTACTCGCTCACTTGAACTTTTCTTGCTTTGTGCCAAGAAGTTGAGGATGTCGGTTACCACCGAAAATGCATCCCAAAGTATTACAATGATATGAGTTTCAAGTAATCATCCTTGTCAATGACTCAAAAATGACTCTAGGGTGTCGGGCTCAGCCGAAAATGCACCTTATGACAAATTCAATTTCACTTGATTTATAAACACAAGTAAACTTACCAAATGACTATTTGCAAGTTACAATAAATCATGATTCAAAATTGAGTTGATCTTCAAATTTGATTATGTTTTCGACTCCAAGTCACGTCCAATTATCCTTCCATTACAAGCTTGATTTGTGCATTGCTGATATGATTGCTAATTTAGTATCTTTGCTGCTTCTTGATTACTTGCGCTCCATTGTGCTTGAATTTTCATTAACCGAGTGCTTGAATTTCCTTGACTTCATGTGTGTTGTATTAAATGATCAATAATTATGTCAAGACTAGACATAAATCATAATGCTCCATGAAAATATTACCATCAAACACAAGTACAAGTGTACCTATGATCCCCTTATTCAATTTCGGGTGGATCTAGGACACAGAGAAAAAGACTTCAATTTTATTATGAGTATCGCTCTTACAATAACCGTGCTCAAAATACATTTTAAATCTCTCAATGTTCTTCATGTCTGGAATACCATGAACCATGTTTGATTGCCTTACATCACTTGGACTTTAGAGTAACAACTCCACCAAATTCACCCAAGTTATTCATCCCTTTAACCAAAAGGCCAAATCAACTAATATCATTTTGTTTGACAAGATATCAAACAAAACATGTGACTTTTACATAACCAAATTATCTCTTTCTAATGAACCTCCAATAGTCAGATTCTTACAACTAAGTACAATTTTCTCCAATGCAACACAAGATATATTGTAACTGTAACTAATATCAAGTTACTCAATTCTAGGGCAGCCCAACGCGATTTGACATATTGATGCATCAGTAACACTTTGGCATGCCTTGATTGAAAGACATTGAATATTCACACACCTTGTTGTGGATAATGTTTTCGTATTGCACGCTGGCACTACCACATGTTTAAAGATGATGCTTTGAGAAGTCACTCTTTTTTTCAGTGAATGCAGCGGATTCCCACGACCAAATATAAACTGGAAACCCTTTTAAATTTGCAAACATTCTGAGATAGAATAACATAGCAGATGAACAGGACACAATTCTATGAAAAGTAGGCATCCAATGATGATAACCAACAAGTGGCAGGGGAAACCATAAAAGCTAGTTATATATGCTAAATCCCACTTCACAATACTAACCTTTGATGCTTTTGCAGGTATCAAAACAATTTCCTTCATCATGCAAAAATGAGGGCGATCTGTCTTTTCATTATCTGTCCATGAGCTACTATTGTGCTTGATGGCAGCGTTTTGGTGACAAAACTTAACTTATATATATATCAAAACTTAACTTCTATATGTTAATTTTTATTTTTATTTTTAAGGCATGATATCTGACAAATTTGATTGTTGAAAGTTGTCAATGGCTAGAGTATCGTTCATTCTGACATGCATGGGAGCTTGATTACAGGCACAAATAGATGAATATCACTGAAATTTCATAGCGCGTACCTATAGGTTTGAGACATGTTATTTCATCTACGTGGAGAATGGTGCGAGGAAGAGAGGTAGAGGCAATCTATATTTTAATCTAGATCCAGATCCGTGACTCGGACCATATATTTTTAGATCTCAGATTCATATATGCTCAGATGGAGGCCTTCTCTCCATCGAGATTCTCCCGAGTGTCCAGTCGTATCACCACTGCAAGGCAAGTTCATGTCTGTTTCATTCACGATGCCCGATCACGACGGTCTGTTTCTGTTTTAGTTTTCACTATCCACAGACAAGCCATGGGATTGAAACCTGTCATGAGCTTTGTTGAGAAGGTTTTCGGTAAAATCGTGCGCTGACCCTCACAATCAGCATGAAAAAAAATGCGCTACAAACACAAATCCAAAATCTCACACGGACAACAACAACCTGTTATGGATTTCGAGAATTATGCTCTAAACCCTAGAGCCTTCAAATGTCAGGCAGGTCAAGGGTTTGAACTTCAGGCGTTGCAAATCAATTCACATCCATTGAGATGGCAAACACTGGTAAAGGAGCTTGTACCAATTTTAGAGCCACGCTAAGCTACAGGATCACCGTCGCTGGGAAATTTACAACATAGAATCTCTTGTTCTGTACTAACCATAAAAAAATCATGCTTCTCTCGTCATCAGTGGTCACCAAAAGCTTCTGATCTCAGGATCTATTCATTACACTTGTATAACTCCTGAGATGTGAACTGGGGTTTTCCGGAATATGCACCATCCAGAGCTATAAACAAAATGTGCAGCTGCAAGATCCATATGTCCGACTACGTAGGAGAAGTAGAATATGATAGTTTTGCACGTCGTATGAATGCATGGAGGGTAGGGAAATAATCTTGTCGCTGAGAGTTGAGATCGATCGCTGGAAAGTGCCATGATGGGGGATCTGGGGCAAGCAACCTGCTTGGCACTGTTGGTAAAAAAATAGATATGGTACAAAAAATAGATCTAAGTAGCCATGCAAAGCCACCGATCTAAGTCACAAGTGCAAGCCGAATCTTCCCGATCTCAGATTCACATGGGCAAAGACTGTAGATCTGTTTCACAAATTAAATAGCTTTCGAACCACAAGAGATTACTTGACAATAATCAAAAAAATTTGCCCAAATGAATGTAGATCTGTATTCTCTAATCTTATTCAAACCCTGATATATTTGCGAAGCTTGCAACCCGAATTTTTTTGCTTGCTAAAGCGAATACAAAATCTATTGTGCTTTAATAAAAGATTTCCAGATTTAACATTGATTTCACATCAATTTGAAACACACAAAAGAATAGTGATAAGTTGATCATTATGAGAACTTGCAATGAGATCATAGGTTTTAACTAGAGCACATTACCAAATCGCCAAATATGGATTCATAGATCAAGAGGGTGTGTACCACTTCTCTGGATGTCGATCGTTAGTAGAAAATGGAGATGGCCAACATTGCTCCTTGCAAACAAGACCTTCTTTCCAGATTCATGGCGCTTGCTTACAAGCCAATGTTACGGTTAATTTTCTTGGATCCTCTTTGTTCATGCGCATATTGACACCATTGGCTGCACCTCACCATCCATGGAAAACTACCAAGATGTTACCAGGCCTCTAAAATCATAAGCTCTGATACCAATTGAAGAAATTAAACACAATAAATTTGAGACAAGAACAACAACATGACGGAAAAGGCATAATAGCCAACACATTCTTATTCACTCCAATGTTACATATTTATAGTACAATGGGTGATGCCACCTCATAGAGAGATTTGCTCTAGATCCTAAAATCATGCATGATGACTAGGCTAGGCAATCTTAACTAACTCATTAGTCATCACTTGAGGATATATTACTAATATCCTAAATGAATAATACAAATGGCTAACATGTCATTGCCATTGTGAATCTGTTTCAATACGTGTTGACATGATGAATAATCGGCGGAAAGATCAGTAGATGGATAGTTATCCTCCAAGAATTTAACTTGGATTTTGTTTATGCGAAATTTAATAAGTCATTGGTCTTTGCGAAACATATCTCAAAAATTTTGGTCGAGTCAGGTGATGTTATGCCCGAAGAATCACCGATTGAAGGAGATCTTTTTTTGATTTCATCTTCGGACCTATGGTATGGAGATATACTAGTCTATCTCCACAATTTGAAGTGCACCGCCTCTGCTCTCGTGATGAGCGTTGACATATACGCCATCAGGAAAAAAAATATCTCATTCTCAATGACACTTTGTATCATCGAGGTGTAGATTGCATCCTCTATTAGTGTCTCACTCATGAAGAAGTGAAACTTGTTCTTAATGACTACCACACCGAAGCATGTGGCGGTCATTTTTCTGGGTTGGAAACAACCCAAAATATTCTATGAGTCGGTTACTTTTGGCCGACATTAATCAAGGATTGCATTGAATTGGTCAAGAAGTTCCACCCATGTCAGATCTTCTCTCGGAAGATGAGGGCACACGCCACTCCCATGTTTCCCATCATTACAGTTGGTCCCTTCACCAAGTGGTGGATTGATTATACTACATGCCACCTGGATTCAGCCAGGGGGAATCGTTATATCATCGTAGCAATAGAATACTTCAAAAAGTGGGTCGAGGCTATGCCAACGTTCAAAGATGATGGAGAAACAACAACTCTCTTTATTTTTAACCAGATTGTAGCAAGGTTCGACATCCCAGAGGAGATTTTCACTAACCATGGTAGTCACTTTTAGAACAAAATGATGTCTGAGTTAACATCAAATCTTGGGTTGAGGAAAGAGCATTCATCACCCTACTACCCCCAAGCGAATGGTTAGGTGGAAGCTATGAAAAAGTCCCTCAAGACTATTCTACAACGAACGATCAATTCAACCAAATCAAATTGGCATTTGATGTTGTACTCGGCATTGTGGGCCTACCCAATGTCTATAAATACTGCAACTAGTTTCTCACCTTTTCAAATCATTTACGGGCTAGAAGAAGTCTTGCTAATAGAGTTCCATATCCCATCTCTAAATTTGGAAGTACAATTATTGCCAGACACTTCACCGCTTGAGGAATGCTTATTATATCTCGAGCAACTCAATGAGAAATTCCATGATGTAGCCTTGGATAACGAGGCTCACAAGAAAAAAGTCAAGTGTCAATATGATCAGCCCATTCATCCTTGGATTTTCTTTGAAGGTGACCTTATCATGGTTTATGACCAAGATAAGGATCCCCCCGGGGCAAGCAAGTTCAAACCTATTTGGTTCAGACCTTTCATCATGAAGGAGGTACTAAAGAAGGGCACTTATCGTATGGTTGAATTCGAAGGGAAAGCCTTGGCAGAGCCTAGAAATGGGCTCTGCCTCAAGAAGTATTACTCGTAGGTGGGTCGCCTTGGGTGACTTCTTGTACATATGTATATTTTTTATACAATTTAGTTTTTGTCTTTTTGTTTTAATGACGTGTTGTTATTTTTGTCATCTTTTTTGCTATGGAAGATGTCAAGTGAATCAAAGGAGTTCATTGGGTCTGGGGATGGTTTCTCCTCACAAAATATGCTGGATGCACTGGTCCCACATTTGTACATAACAGATACATAGTTGTCAAATACTCCAGTACACATAAAAATGATATATATAAAAAGAAACTAAAAATTAAATAACTTTAAAAGTAAAAAACATACCCATCTCTCCTTGCTCATCTCTAGGAGGTATGAGCATGTCCGGGTCCCTGGAAATGTTGATCCTAGCGTAGGGGTAGTCCTCTATCACCAGAATTTGTCATGGCTACCAGTCAAAAAAGGTGTCGTCAAAGGCCTCTATGGTCCTTCCACCCCCCTGTCGCGACAACAATGCTTCCCATCTACACACTGCTGGGGAAGAGGCCACATGGCCCCACATTGTCTCTCATGGAATGAGACTAGGTACCCTCTCAAAAAAGAATGAGCACATAATGGTCTTGAATCCGAATTTTTTGTTACTCTGCCCGCGAAACTCATTGATTTGTCTCTTCATGTAGTCTATCACAGTCGTGCTCTAGTCGAATATTCGTGCATTTAAGCAATGCACCACACAATGCATGTGTGCCTGGGAGGCCTGATGTAAAGCTGTGGATCCAATAATCCACTCAATAAGTAAAACTATCACTTTCAGTGATAGGTTGGTGATCTTTTTGATTGGCACCTGAGAACCTACTTTCTTAGTGCTAACTTCGCAATGTAGTTCAATCATCTCTGCAATGTTGTGAGGTCTAGGGGGAAAAGAATAGAAGTTGAATGGTTCACCTCTCCTCGAGAGGCCAATCAGAAAGTAAATGTCTCCAATTTTTGGAGTCAATGACTACGCCTCAGCATCACGATGCCAATAATCTACCAAGGCATTCAAAATCCTGGGTTGTCCCCTCATGAATGGACACCGAAAGAACTTCCACAACCCACATTGTCTCAATGGAACCGTAGCTGCAGGGTCCTCATCGACCAAGATATCTATATCATCATGCTCCCTCTCTCTCCAGTGGACATGCATCATGTTACAAACAAGTTCATGGAGGAAATTAGCTTTTGCATTTTTATTTTTCTACCTTTTTCTACCTGACATGGTTGTATATGCATGCGGGAAAATTGTTTTATGCTTGAGGGCATACACGGTTTGTCCTTGGATAGCCCGTGTACACATAGGGACACCATTTTTTAAAGGTGCGTGCCCCCCAAAAAACCAAAAGAAATGAAAAATGAAAGTATGGAAATGCAAGAAGAGCTAGTTTGTACTTACTTGGTCCGAGCAGAAGTTCGTTTCATCCTCTGAAGCTCCCGAAATCAACTCTTTTAAAAAAGGGGTGTTTTTGGCTTTTTGGTCAATTATCACTTTGTAATGGTGATAATGAGTTGCCAACTTCTATTTATAGACTTTTGTGGCCCTTTTTGTCATTTTTTGGACCTTTTTTTAGTTTTTTCTAGCTTGAAAATCATTTAACATGGTTCTAGAGTTTCTCATTGGATGTTAAGATACAATTCTCTTTTGGTTTGAAAAACTTTTCGGAGATGGGTCACTTTTAATATTCTTTGGTAAAAGTCATTTTTTCCAAAATTTTGCATTTAAGTTAGGATTCCACCTCCACATTTTGCATCTCATTGTCTTTTTCGCTTTGCCATAGGATCGAACCCACCGAATTGCGACACAGAACCATCATTGCTTCTTTAGAAGTGTCGTAATTTTGTGGTAGAGCCTACCTCTACATGGATTCCCTAGGTAGATCCTGGTTTCATTTTTGGTGTCCATGATGTCATTAATGAATTTAGGCTTGGAAGTCCTCATTAGTATTGTCTTGATTACAATATTGAGCATCATATGTCTGATATGTTATCACTCTTGACCTCACCCTCAGGACTCCCAGAAAACAAGTATGCTTTTAATCCCTTTTCAGACTCTTTAAACATGAAAATATTGTCGAGCGATCTTATTTTCCTTCACACTCACCAAACTAAAATTTGAAGGCATGTCTGTCCGACGGTAGTTTACCCCTTTTTCAGTCCAGATGGTCAATTTTACGAACAAAAGTATGCTCTAGGAAATTCAGTTCACTAGAATTGTATTCTCAGGTATAAGTTTAACTCTTTTTCGAGCCTGAGGGACTAAATTTATGAAAAAGGAACCCCCACGAAGTCCATAGTTAATCTCTTTTCAGACTCCCTAAAATTGAAAAGATTGTTGAGTGGCCTTGTTCCTTCACACTCATTAAAATGGTCCATAAGAACATCCCCTACAGAGTCCATAGTTAAGCTCTTTTCAAACTCCTTAAAATTGAAAAGATCGTCGAGTGACCTTGTTCTTTCACACTTGTTAATTGGTTCAGAAAAACATCTACTGGCATGAGTTTAACCCTTTTTCTAGCCTGTAGATTAAGGAGGAAAAAGGTACACCTCAGGAGATTCACCTCGCCAAGAGAGTTCTCCTCAACAAATTTCACTTTTTCGGGCTAGGGAGACTAAATCTAGAAAAAGGAAGTGAGTCCATAGTTAAGCTCTTTCCAGACTCCTTAAAATTGAAAAGATTGTCGAGTGATATTGTCTTTATCACACTCGTTAAAATGGTTTTGAATAGACGTCTTTTCGGTGCTAGTTTACCCCCTTTTTCGAACCGACTAGACTACCTTCGAAAAATGTACCCCAGCGAAGACTTCTTTTATGTTTTTTCAGACTCTTTAAAAATGAAAAACCATTGAGCTTACCTTCTCTGGGCTCTTAAAAAATATATTGAAGGGGGTTTCATCGTGTCCTATTAATCACATTTTTACCCCTACATCTTTGGCCTAATGTTGGCTCCATGTTTCTCTAAACTAAACCTCTGAAGCATGCCTTATATGCAAGCCTTATAGCACTTTGCCTCTACGTTTTGACACCTTGACCCATGGAGGAATTTTCCTGAGTGTCCTCTCCTTGCACATGTATGCTTGCTATGAGAATCAGTGTGTTCCTTGTTCTTGGAACTAGTATGTTTTGTGACACTCATTCCTGCTTTGTAACATAGCATTCTTTTATTCTTTTTCAAGCTCTTCAAATCTTGAAAAAGACAAAAAAATCAAATATACCACAAAAAGAGGATGGGAAAAGTATTTTCTTTTTATGGTAGCACAATGAGTTGCCCTTGGAAAAATCACATCCTTCCATTTGTTTATCAAGATTTGGGATTTAATATGACCTTAGGAAGTTGTTCTCGCTACATAGAGTTGTGTCCACCTCCATTTGGTTATTCTTCCAAACACATGGAGAGTTTGTGTTTCCTCCTGCATCGTGAACTTATGTCAATGTCATGCTACCTGAGTCTGATCATATATCATGCTATTGTCCAAGGGAATTTTTTACTTAGCTTGAGTCAGCCCTTCTATAGTTTGTCTCTTTCCCTCATGCATGGCCATCCCAAAATTCCAATCAAGTCCTTGTTCGAAATCACTGAAGTTCTCTACCTGATCACCGAGATCCTCTTGTCTGTTCCTGACGAGCCATCGAAGACCTCTGGGTAGTGAAGTCATACACTCAAATTACACTCCTACCTGAGTTTTGAAGATCTTGAAGTTGTTTCTCAAGCTTTGAAGGCCTCATCTCCATCCATCAAGCGTCATTGGCTTCTTGAAGATGGATACTATACATGTATATCTTTGATTTTGAGATGTAGATTCACTGTGTATTGCTTGCGGCTAAAATTTATATAGTTATATGACATGGATCTGTAGTTTATTTTATTGGCATCTATGATTTATTTCCTCCCAAGCATGGTTATGCCCGCCTTGATGAGACTATTATTATTTTTGCAGATGGCACCTCCCGAGCTCTGGTCCCAGGCTCACTCGCTTCATACGTTGGTGAATATTTGTAATGTATTTTGGCCATCATATGCTCTTCTGATATCACACATTAGGGGGAATTTGTTATAAACCTAAATTTCACCATACATGCATACCTGGCATCAGGCCCTCTTACTTGCTATTTTCGCCAAGACATCACTGAGGAGATATTCTTAAAAACCATATTTTTGAATTTGTATGTGCCCTACACCACTACTTCCCACATACACACGTTTTCTTCACCACCACATCTCGTGTACGTAGCTCTAGCTGCACCATTACAGCCTGCATATACCCACAAATGTTGCAAAAATTAAAAAAATGCAAGGAATTCATTGAGATTACATGCCATTGGGTAGTTTTCCAACTGTCCCACTGCCTATAGCCCGTCACCCAACCAGATAACCATACTTTTGTCATATAAAATGAGGTGTTGGGGTCTCATTCAATATCTAAGAATAAGAACAATGAAACTCTGTCCGTTTCACATCCCCTCCTTGCCCTAAGAATTTGTAGCCACATTGTGACTTTTGAGCCATAATTCCCTATTCTTTTCTTTTTCCTCAATCATAAGCCCATGCCTTTTCCTTAGAAGAAGTGTGAGAGGAGAAATATACATGGAAGCACAGTTAGAATAGTTGTCGATCTCATTGTAAGTAAACTTTGTGATTCTAATAAAAGGAGTACTTTTTATGTCCCACCATATGATGTGTTCAATCTTTATGTTTGATTCATGTTTTATTATGACATCTAACCCACTAATTTATATATGATATGCATGTTCGTAGTTATTTGTTTGTTTATTTGTGAATGTAGGTTAGCCTTGGGAGGAGACTTGTAGTCAAAGAGAAATCGAACATGAAAGGATCGACACCGGACGTGGATTTTAAGATAGAGTTACCATATCTTTTCATCTTGTATTTCTTGTATGAATGTTGGGTATAGTCGGGGTAGTCTAAAGAGTAGGAGACTTTTATACAATTAGATCCGCCTACATGTTGAACCCTAGTGTATTCCATAAGGGGGTTTTTCCGCTATAGCAAAAGGGCACATCATATTTCGTGCCCAAGGTGTCAGCTAAGTCCCAAAATTGAGTGCTTGAGGAATTGCGTAGTGTTAAAGGTTTTCAGTGGGCTCGATGGCTTAGTTTGCTGATAGATCAGATTGGGTCGGTGTTAAGATCATTTGGTTGAAGTTACATGCGATAGGATGATGCTTTGGTGGTACGATATGATGATATATCAGATTGGATTGGAACCATTGGGAGAGTTGGGATGAAGTGGAAAAGAAGGTAGCTGGTGCCCCAGTAGGTTGATGCCCCGATGGCCCAATATGCCCAGTGTTTTGGATCGAGATCAAAAGAAAGTTCGATGAGGATGTAGAGAGGTGTTTACCCCAGTTCCTGGTGGGCCAATTCCCTGATGGGTCGATGGATCGATGACCAAGAACCAAAATTAATGTTGTATGCAACAAATAAAACAATCAAAATATCAACAATTTTTGGTGTTTTAAAGGTCACAACTTGCAGACCATTTTTGAAGGCCTAAACAACAGTTTTTAGTAGATCGAATTTGTATGAAATTGTGTGTCCTTTCAAGACACAAATTTTTTTCTTCTAAAATGATAGAGCTCAGAGAGATATTTCCAACAAGCTAAACTATTCTCCAAACATAGTTTTTATGAATAAGTTACAACCAAAACAATCAAGGGTAAAATTTACTACCAGTTTTTTTTTAGAGAGCATAACTCTTAGCCTGAGAGTTTGTTTGGGGCTCAAGAGAAGTATATGGAAACCTCATTGACTGTAAAATTCATCTGTATATCCAAATTTGATTTCTAGGTATCTAAAAATGTGTTGGCAGAGAAAGAACACACCTATAATGATCCAGGAGGATCTGAAATGCTCAAAAAAACAAAGTTCTCCAATGCTCATGAAATATACACCATCACAAAATTATTGTCGCAAGATTTCCGGTGTTGAAAATAGATTAAAAAACGGAGTCTGTATGCAAAAGTTATCGCAAACTGAAGTTTGGGTCAAACAGGTAAAAAAAGTCAACAGTCAAAGGGTCTAAGTGACACATGGCATATTCAACATGTGACACTTGGAAGATTTTGTGCTTGACAAGTGGCCAATCCTGCAACCGACACATGGAATTTCAAATATCAACATTTGGCATATTCTGATGTTGACAAGTGGCAAGGGGCAATTGGTCCACATGGCATGGTTTTGGTCAACAATGGGCTAACACGTGGCCCAATCACAGGGTGCCATGTGTCACCCTGGATGGGGCCTAAAAGGGATGAATGCAAAATGTTGTACTCCATGGGAGTCCAACCCATGACCTATCAATATAACAAAGTCCTAGCACTAATGCACTAGCCACAAAAGCAAGCACTTCACTTTATAAAATTACCCACTTTTAAAAAATTAAACCTTAAGCACCTTTTCATGGATAAGGGAGGCGCACCTTGTTGGGCAGTAGGTCATATGACATGGGTTGTGACCAGGGGCACGACATGGGCATGGGGGATTAAAGGGTATAACACCAGGCCACATGTCACCCATGAGACCACAAAAAGGGACGCATGCCCTAATTTTGGGGGCTTAACTATTATTTTCCAAATTAAGTGGGGTTTTTGTTATTTTTGGCCACAAAGAGTGGATATGGAGCCGAGGAAGAGGCCATATTGTTGGGAGAACTTGGAAATTCAACCCCAACTCTTTTTCTACATAAACCAGGCATGTGTGCCATCAAGAGACAATGATTTTGTTGCAGGGATGTGGAGAGAAAGCTTATAGAAGAGAGACCATTTTTGTCAGTTCTCATGTTGTAATAGGCCTTTTGAGCCCATTCGAGAGAGATTTTTGTTAGGTATTTTGTATATGATCATGGAGGTCATGTAAAACATATGCATAGTTATTTTGCAGCAGATTGCAAGCTTCTTATTGATGTAATGAGCATTTGGAGAGAGAAATAAAGCAGTCACCACAGGAAGCGGGACCTGGAGATGTAGCCATCATTGGGTGAACTCTGTTAACAATCGTGTCTATTTCTCTCTTGTTTATTTCTGCTACTATTCTCCTTATTCTGCAATTTATATTCGTTTTCAAATTACACACGTCATAATTTTTATTATGCAACAATTTGTAAAGTGTATTCATTTCACATTCTTATCAATCCTGTGCATAAAGTACATAAACTTGAATTTAAAAATTTGTCAATAAAACCTCTCATTTTTAGATCAAGTTTTTGGCATCATAGCTTTTGATTTTGAAGGTTTGATAGGAATTGCAAGCATTGGATGCTCACCAGATCCAAACTCAAGTGAGGAGAAGGCCAGCTTGATGATTTTAATCTAGAGATTCAAAGGAGACCTCGTAAATAGGAGATGTCTTCACCCAGGAAACTAGGTCCTTATGCATCTACGAACGATTTCTTTGAGGCATTTCAATTGATGAAAGCCATGGTAGAGGAGCTTTATCATGAAAGAGGACAACGAAGAATTTCAAAGGTTGAAGAAGGTGAATCTTCAGTAAGATCATAAGGAAGAGTTGAAGGTGGTGGACCTTTAGAACCTTCTTCCCCTTCATCCTCGTCATCTACAAGTGAAGAAAGTGCACATTCCTCCAAGGATAAGAAACCTAAAAAAACTCATCATTTTTCTGATATGTCTTTATTAAATCTTGATGTAAAATTTAAATTACCCACTTATGATGGTGAATTAAATGCAAAAAATCTAGATAATTGGATTAAACAACTTGAAGTCTATTGTAGGATACAAAAGATTGTTGATGATGAAACAATGATCCAACTTTCTAGTATCAAATTGGGAGGCACAACTATCATATGGTGGGAAAGAAAAACTAAAGATGATCTTAGGAAAAGTGGTAGAACAATCTCTTACTGGAATGATTTTGTTACTGCATTGAAGAAATAGTTTTATCCATTAGCGTACATGCAATAGGAAACGATGAATTGGAAACGTTCAAGGCAATTTACAGGTCAAAGTGTACAAGAGTATACTCAAGCACTTCGTAACAAAAAATTAATATTGGGTATTTGTTTATATACACACGAGACACTTCTAAAATATATTGGTGGTCTGCCTTCTTATCTCCAACATATTATTCTTATGTTAAATCCTTCTAACTTTTATGAAGTATGTGTACAAGCCATTCCCATTGAATCGGGTAAAAGGAATGTTAGTGATAGTTTTTCTACATATTCCTTACAAGGAAAGGATTCATGGAAAAGAAAAGAGAAAGAGAAGAAGACAACCACAATGAAAAAGGAGAAGCCTACTTGCAACCACTACAAGAAGGAATACCATGATGAAGATCATTGTTGGATCTTACATCTTGAGTTGAAGCCACATAAGTATGCCAATCAAGGGAGAATGAAGACCACAACTGCAACAATTCAAGTGGATCTGGGATCAAACTTCGACGATGAGACTAAAATTGTAGCTATGGGAATCTAAGGTATAACTTATGTTGCAAGTACTAGCTCTTCTAATTCATATGTTTTAAATGATGAGTGTAAAAGGAGTGAACTTTTCCACATAAGGGTCATAAATGTTAAAGTTGATACTCTTGTAGACAGTGGATCACAAGCCAATCTAACCAGTGAAGAGGTTGTAAATAATTTGGGACTTGAAACTAAGCCACATCCTAGACCATATCCATTGGGATGGATATGTGGTGATAATAATTTGAAAGTAACCAAGTAATACAAAATTAAGTTTGCAATCACTTCTAAGTATGTTAATGAAGTAGAGCTTGATATAGTGCCACTGGACATATGTGGAATTTTCCTAGGAATCCCATAACTTTATGATATAAAATCCATATTCTACAGGGAGGAAAATAAATATTGCTTCAAGAAAGATGGGAAAGAGTACATTGTGCGTGCTCATCGCATGAAAACTGATAGATCTTTTGCAACTACAAGGCAGTTAAAAAGAATGGTAAATGCAAGCAAGAGTTTAACACTTATGTCTATAACAAATCAGAAAGAAAGTGATGCTAAACATGAAATGCTTAAGTATGTTTCTAACAATCATGAAGTGTCACAATAAGTACAACATGAGGTTCAACTGCATACTTCGCTAACTGTTCTTGTTCAGAAGAGGAAGCATTTTTTTTCATTCTCATTCGCATATTCAATATTATTGTTTAGTTTGATGATATTCAGTGGTGTATGGCTAGTAGATGTGACAAAGAATGTAAATGATTGTGCAATAGATGGGATGATTACTTTGATGAACAATGCTATCACAATTTTCATTTTTGTTGTGGTCATTCAGGTGATTATCGTCCAAGAAGAAAGGATGTATGATACAATACAAGTGGGGAGGCAATACCCTCACTTCTTACCTGAGTAAAACTAGGATTTTGGTAGTCCAAAAGATTCCAGTAGGGAGGCTTGATCCAAGAGGATCTGAAATGCTCAAAAAATCAAATTTCTACAATGCTCATGAAATCTACACCATCACAGAGTTCTCTTCTCAAGATTTATGTTGGCGCAAACGGATTGAAAAACGGAGTTTTATGCCAAAGTTATCACAAACTGAAGTTTGGGTCAAATAGGTAAAAATTCAATAGTCAAAGGGTCAAATTGACACGTGGCATATTCAACATGTGACACTTGGAAAATTCTTTTCTTAACAAGTGGCATCTCCTACAACCGACACATGGCATTTCAGATCTAGACATTTGGCATATTCTGATGTTGACAAGTGGCAAGGGGTGATTGGTCCACATGGTATGTTTTTGGCCAACCATGGACTGACACATGGCCCAATCATAAGGTACCATGTGTCACCCTAGATGGGGCCTAAAAGGGACGAATGCAAAATTTTGTACTCCATGTGAGTCCAACCCATTACCTATCAATATAACAAAGTCCTAGCATTAATGCACTAGCCACAAAAGAAAGCACTTCACTTTATAAAATTACCCACTTTCAAAAAATTGAACCTTAAGCACCTTTTCATGGCTAAGGGAGGCACACCTTGTTGGGCACTAGGTCATATGATAGGGGTTGTGACCATGGGAGTGACATGGGCGTGGGGGATTAAAGGGTCTAGCACCAAGCCACATGTCACCCATGTGGCCACAAAAAGGGGTGCACACCCTAATTTTGGGGGATTAACCATTATTTTCCAAATCAAGTGCGTTTTTACCTTATTTTAATGGATATTTTGTTGATTTTTGTGGAGTTTTGTCCAAAAAAATTCGATTTGGAGCCCAAGAAGAGGCCAAATTGTTGGGAGAAGTTGGTAATTCGACCCCAACTCTTTTTCTACATAAACCAGGCATGTGTGCGATCAAGAGACAATGATTTTATTGCAGGGATGTGGAGAGAAAGCTTATATAAGAGAGACCATTTTTGTTGGTTATCATGTTGTAAGAGGCCTTTTGAGCCCATTCGAGAGAGAATTTTGGTGAGGTCTTTTGCATCTGATCATGGAGGTCATGTATAAGAGATGCATAGTGCTTTTGCAGCAGATTGCAAGCTTCTTATTGATGTAATGATAATTTGGACAGAGCAATAAAGAGGTCACCACTCGAAGCAGGACATGGAGATGTAGCCATCATTGGGAGAACTCCGTTAACAATCATGTCTATTTCTCTCTTGTTTATTTCTGCTACTATTCTCCTTATTTTGCAATTTATATTCTTCTTCAAATTTTGCACGTCATAATTGTTATTCCACAACAATTTTTAAAGTTTATGTGTTTCTCATTCTTATCGATTCGGTGCATAAAGTACATAAAATTAACTTGCAAAATTTGTCAGTAAAACCTCTCATTTTCAGATCATATAACATGAAAGGTTAAAAAGGGAAAAATGGTCAAAACTTTTAAAGAACATAACTTTCTACTCTCAAATCTCAGATTTGGGAAATAAAGGATTCATTGGAAAGATATTGGATAGGATAATCCATATATCCAGTCAGAATTATGAATTGAGTAGATGAAATCACAAGGAATCCAGAGAAGATGAATGTTGACCGTAAAGGGGGAAAATTGTGCATATGTTTCCAAAATTTCAAATTATAGTTTTTGGCTAACAAATGTGGTCATATGCAAATTACTCAGAAGCTTAAGGATACTTAT
>JZKD02S2026653.1:361238-398817 GCA_000966675.3 Picea glauca
AACATGCTGCTCCTTGGAAAACAGCTTCACATCTATGGTATCCTCCTGCTCAGCCATGGTTGTCCCTTTGCTGGAAAACTGGTCACCTTCTTGTTCCCTTGATCTCAGATTTTGATCATCAATCATCACAACTTCCTCTTCAGAAAAGTTCTCAGAAGATGATGATAAGACATTATTAAAATCATATGAACAAAGATCAGTAAAAAACATATAATTGCCTATGCAATCCTCGGTCATCATGGGTTCTTCCTGATTTACAAACTGATGATAAGCTTCACATGTATACCTGTCTCTGGAATACTCAGCCAACACTGAAAAATCTAATTCTGAATCTGAAATGTACTCACCTTCAAGTTGTTGTTCCTTATCTGCTTCATACTCAYTGCTTTCTTKCTCTGAATYTGAAATGTACTGACAGTTTACTCRCTCATGCACCTGCAAATTTTCAAAGACATCTCGATTTCGGATCCTTTGGGAAAAATGAATGTTTTCCTCGACTTCTTGAGCATCTTCAAACAGCTGGGTGAGGGATGAAGACTCTCGTTCTAGCAGAAGAAGGACAAAATCTGAATGAAGACCCATGACATAATGTATCATGGCAGTTGTCTCTGTAGGCCTGGCCTCCAAAGGCATGTCATGATAAACATGGTAGAAACTTCTGTTGAAAACAGGTAAGGCTTCATCCTGCTCTCGTTTCAAAGCATAGAAATCAGCAAGGTATGAATCTAAAGATTTGTACTTGCCCCAATACTCCAGGAAAACATTAGAAAACTCGGTCCAAGATCCAATTGAATCATCTCTCAAACTTTTAAACCATGCGGCAGCATCTTTAATTAGAGATTTAGAGAAAAATCTCATGATTACATCTTCGTGAACAATCTGAAAATGATCAACAAAATCCTCAAAGTATTCCAAATGCCTCTCAACTAAAACTTGATTCTCTTCGGAAAAACGAGGAAGGTATTCATAACAATCAAGAGGATAAGGATGAAGGGGATGGGGCAATTTTAAAGACCTAAACATTTTCATCCTAATCTTGGTTTGAAAGGCAGTGGGCTGCTTGTAAGGGATACAATGTTGATGAAAAGGTTCAACAGTAGTAATAGAAGGCACTAAAGTCTGAGTATACTTGGAGTCAATTTCAATTTCGACAAAGTCATAAAAGTGATCAAACACAAGAGGAATTGGAATACAGGACTCATTTTTAAGAGCAAGTTGTGATGAGGATATCAAATCAACATCAGGGAGAGGTGCATCAGGGAGTAAGTCGTAAAGAGTACTCATCTGTGAATAAATGAGGTCGAGGTACTGAGTGCGACTGATAGCATGTTCTTCGGTGATAACGCCACCCATGGAAATATCACAAGAGATCTTATTCACGAATGATTTCGTGAACCACTATGCCAATAACTGATCTGGAATATCGAGTTTGATCAAACGTCATCTTTGTCTCCACTCATGAATGTGATCAGAGATGTGAGTGGATTTAGTTTGTTTGAAGGAACTCATGATCTCGGTTCCTGTTTCATAATGGATCGGTAATTGTTAGTGTGTAAGGAAATCTATGAAAAGGGTATTAAATTCAGTGAAGAAGCCTCATGGTAGTTCTATATACCACTTTGCAGTCGAACCTGTGAGAGTTCATTGGAAGATTCGTAACCGAATGGAATCATCCATCAAAGAGTTGGATGAACACCAAAGGTGGAAGGTCATGACATGGTTGTTCAGATCCTCTCTCGATTTACCATCAAATTTTGGGTTGTTGGATGATAATTTGGCCGGTATCACGGGCCAGTGGGGATAATGCAGGATAGGATCATTCAAGATTCTAGACAAATCAGGTAGATCCAAGGTGGCTAAAAAAGGTAATTGTCTATTCACATGAGGATACTGGTAACTTTGGAGAGGGAGTCTCGTCGGTAGACCAGTAGGACCATAAGCAGTTTGTATGTGAGGCGAAGGTCCTAACAAATTCGGGCATGTGTATGGAGGCTAGTAGGCCATAGGGTTGTACTAATTGGGGATGGTCCCTTGGGGAGGGACACTAGGTTGAACGTTCGAACCCAAAATGGGATTGGAAGAACCAAGGTATGACTGCCCGAACTAGGGGGTATAAAAGAGCTAACCTGAGGTTATTTCCCCCCAGACGATTGTGGATTCCCTTGAATAAGAAGATTCCAATACTAGGCTAGTGATCCAGGGATGTTCTATCTATATTGTGGATTATATCCTCCAATTACGGATTGTCCTCCAAGTGAGGATGATGCCCCAATTTGGGTTTGACCTACAAATTGAGTTTCCCCCCATGGGTTATATTGTCCCCCAATAGGAATCTGATAACCAAAAGTGAATAACAGAGTAGAAATTCCAAAGGTAGTAGAGCCACTGGGTCTAAATCCTCCTATAAAAGGTGGATTAGACCCTCTGGAGAGGAACTGGGATGGTGTCGGAATAGAACTGGAAGTAGCATTATACCTAGGAGGAGTAAAGACTCTAGAAGCTCTGGATGGAAATTGGGTAGGAATGGGGAGAAAATAATTCAAGGAATTATACCCAAGAGGGAGTGATGGGATTTGTTTAAGAACGCATTGTACCAATAGGATGTTAGCTAGCCACCGTGTTCCCGACAGGGATAATCATAGTGTTTGGGACCATCATGGAATCGACCTGCTGAAGAGGGATAGTTGAGCTAGGACCAACTTTTGAACCAACGGAGAAATAACAAGTTGTACTGTTAAAATGATCTAAAGGTATTGTAAATGTAGTAGATGTTTCGGGTGGTTTAGAAACGATAGGTATCTCAATGTCTGCCTCTGAGCCTGGAGGGTTCTGTCTAGAAGTCAGAGTTCGAGATATGTCAGTGGTCCAAAAATGATCCTCATTTTCAAGGCCAGCAAGAACTTCAGTTGGTATTCCAGAAGTGTCAACAACAAGTTCTCCGGACGAGTTGAGTCGAAGAATACATCTCTCGTATCCAGGAGGTAAGCATAAAGAGTCCAAAGAATCGGAAATGATTCAAAAACTTTCTAAAGAGTCAGTTCTCTCCGCTTGTGAAGGTATGTGGTCCTAGATGTCACTCTGTTGAGGAGAGTCCTCTGGTGGATTAGGGAGCAAGGTTTGGGAAACTTTTGGATCTTCCATAAGTAGTACTTACATCCTAAATGAACGACGTGGAGGATCAATGTTGGCCAAACCAAAAATTTTACGGAAAAAATATATGGCCAACTACATAAACAAACAACACTTGCTAGTAGAATCTAGGAATCAAAACCAAGCAAACAAAACCTTCTTGTTGCAAAGTCACTAGTTGGTGATGAAATCCAACATCGCAAAGTCAAGACAAGAAGGGACTGGGTGAGGGTGGAAAAGTTACGTTGACAACCTACTTAACAGACTTACACCCTATTGCAAGATCCCAAACATAATCGTGGGTATACCCTCCAAGGATCCCGAGTGATTCTGGCCAATGTCGATTCTAGGTGTTAGCAACAATTTTTGTCTTGGGCACAAAAGTGCCCCGGTCTGCAGGTTACACGAGAAGCGCCCAAACGCATCACGAACAATCTCTTTTTAGGTGATAAGTCAAGCGAGCGGGTGAAGTTTTATTGTCGAGCGGCCGAGACCCATCTATAAAGTTGATCGATGGTCACCAGGATCTCGAGGCTACCAAGTTACCTGAGGTATAGCATCAGAGAAAGCACCTATATTTCAAGACAAAATCTGGGTCGTCCGATCTAGTGATGTGTGGCGCAAGATCTAGTCACGTCGGCATATTGGCATTCGGGAGTTCGAAGGGTAAAAATCACTCGTCTTCTCACATCTCAGAACCCTAAATCCCGAAGTGTCGAAAGCACCCAGAATTGGGCCCATGGTTTTGGCGCCTAGTCACAAAGGAGAAGGCTTGGAGGAGGGGTGCTTAGGTTTATCATTTGGCAAGACAGGTCCCGAAGAGCCGAGAGCGATCCTAGCCATTCATCTCAGAGGGGCACGTGGTGCACAATTAAGCCCTCTTGGCATTTCACCCATCGCAACTTCGAAAAGGAAGGATCTTCTCCTTCCTATCCACAAACCCCAAATGTCGAAAGCGTCTTTGAAGATAGGCAGAAGGTCACAGCCCAAAGTCGCTTGGAGGCGATAGTAAGAGTTGCGCAAAGGGCCGAAACATCGAGTATAGCTGCAGAAGGGATCACTGTGTCCTCCAAGTGCCAGTTCAACTTGATCTCAACTCTGATACCTGCTCAGAGTAAATGAAGAAGAGAGAGGGTGGTTGAAACCTCACCGCACTCGTTAATTGCAAGGTATGGATGTCCCAGCAGGAATTCTACCTGAGATGGTCCCTGTATTGATTCTTTCAACAGAAGCCATGTCGATTCCTCGACTCACCAGGGAATCCTGCACACGCTAATTCAGAATTTAAGGGCTCACCTACCCCCTGGCGCAAGCCATGCAGAATTAAGGTGGCGTATGACAGAGGAGTGCAAGCCAAATTTGATTGAAGAGACACCTCATCCCGAAAGTCTAGGAGGCCTCTAATGGGCAAATGTTTAGGAGTATATATACTTTGTTTTGATATTTTTCAAAGGATCGATGGTAGAGAGAAGCTCCCAATCGTAAAGTTTTAACACACACTCTAGTTCTCTGGTTATGCATCTATATGTAAGATTTCTTGTTTAATGACAAACAGTTTTCCTACCCCATCTAATTTTCATCTCATGCCGAAGGAGTTCTTGATTGACTGATTCACATGAATTATTGCAATTACGTTACGATAAAGTATTTGATGTTACATTGTTGTATTCCTTGGTTTTTTGTGTTTAAATGTAAGAAGATCTTGCATTTAGATGTTTTCTTCTACAGTCTGTTAGAAACCTGATGTTTACGATAGACCTTTGCAGTTCTCTTATACAAGTATTCCCCCTACTCACCCTTACTACAACTCATTGTCTGAAGTTTATCTAAGACTTCATGTGCCCATGCATGCATGGCCTAGTTTCAGAGTTAGAACAACATTGTTTTGAGTTCACTTCCATTCAATCACTCCTTTGTATAAACAAATCGTGACATAAATTGATGGGTGTCGATCTCTGCTCCTCCTACAATCCAGGAGTGACTTCTGACGCTAACATTTCTGGCGTCGTTGCCGGGGACGAAGTTGAAAATTTTTCTCGAGATTGAATGACATTGAGCCTCTGATTCTGAAGGTGCATCAGGTATCAAAACCTTTGAATATTGCTACTATGCACATGGTGACTCCATTGTGACGACTCCACTGGGGTGAACCTGTTGTGTCAATTGTGGCTTTCATAGGCAGGCACACGCGATCTCATCCACAGCTGCCTCTAGCTACACCTGAAACTGATCCGGAGGCAGTTCTCAGGAAAGAAAAGGCCTCTGAAGGAGAAGCTTTCGTTGTTGAACCAGGTAATCTACCATCTCCTTCTATAGGAACTCCATTTTCTCATCCTCAGTTTCTTAGCAGGCCTTTTTCTGAAGTTTCCCGTTTCCTGAATTTCGGGAGTGTTCCTGTTGAGTTTTCCACCCCTGGTCTAGGATTGGAGGGAGAAATCCTTGTCACTCCCCTCTCCCCTGAAGCTATACCTTGGCGTAGACCCAAGACCACAGAATATTTCCCCACTCCTAGCTTTACCACTCCTCCTCTTATTGTTGTTGC
The DNA here is from genome assembly GCA_000966675.3 of Picea glauca. Classification (NCBI taxonomy): domain Eukaryota; kingdom Viridiplantae; phylum Streptophyta; class Pinopsida; order Pinales; family Pinaceae; genus Picea; species Picea glauca. The sequence continues at coordinate 366,910 of JZKD02S2026653.1, forward strand.
CGCTTCTGCACAAAGAGAAGCATCTGCTGGCTTAAGCCTGTTAGCCTTCTCCCTAAATCCCCTATTGTTTTCCATTCCACTTAGAAGCTCATCCCCAATATCCCCTTTTCGAGCTCCTTCTCCTCTGAGTTCTTCTCCACCTAATATCCCTATGGTAGGAGAAAATCCCCCTATGACCAGAATGGAGGCTATTATAGACACTATGTATGCTCCCCTTGTGTTACCTCAGCCTCTCAATGCCCTCCCAGCAGATGATTACCTCAAGCAGCTGCCCAAGTTTACAGGCGAGGGGGACATAACTGCAGAAACACCTAGAAGCCTTTTACAGTTTTATAGATGATAATTTTATCATGCATGCAAATGTATGGATGAGGATTTTTTTCCATAGTCTTCAAGGCGAGGCTAGAAAATGGTTTAAGGCCCTGCCTCTTGGATCTATTGATGGGATCAAAACTTTGGATAATGCCTTTTTGAAAAAGTTGGGAGATAAAAAAGACTTCATGTATTACATGACAGAGTTTGGGTCTTTGAAGAGAAAAGAAGGGGAGTCTGTCTCTGACTTCTCCAAGAGATTCAATCAAATGTACAATAAAATCCCTACTGAGATAAAACCCTCCGAAGCCTCTGCAAAGATCACTTATGCTAGCGCCTTCGATCCTGATTTCTACCTCCTATTGAGGGAAAGAAGAGCCACTACTCTGGCCCACATGCAAGATGCAGTCATGGAGGTAGAATCTAACATATTGGTTGTTGACTGACTCAAGAATGTTGATAGAAACACATACAGGCATAGGCCTGAAGCTTCCCCATCCAGTTCCTCGCACCTGGCTCTTCAGACAGATGAGACAACTAGAGTGCTAAAATCACTTTCCACCAGGATGGAAAGGTGGGAATTAGAAGGGAAGCCCATCTACAGAAATCCCCAAAATACAGATAGTAGAGGTTTTAGGAAGCCTAATAACAATGTGCCACAGGCTTTCCAAGGGAACAAAGGAGCAGATATAGGGATGATCAGAGGATTCAAACCCCTCTCCAAAACAACCTAGTTTCTCATGAGGAAGGGGAGGGGATGGATGAACTCGACCCTGAGATCCATTACATCGAGGACACTTCCACGTTCCCTCATTTGACTCAATCGGCATATGAATAATCCCCTATCAACACTCAAATCAACGAGTTGAGTAGAGGGGGAAAATCCAGCAACACTCCTAACAGATATAATCTTAGGTCAAGAAAGAAAGAAGGGAATTTTGATAGCCAGGATCAACCCCTCATAGAAGAAATACCTACTAAGGCTGCAGAACCCACTACTAAAGAAAATAAAACTCAGAATGCTTCGCCATCAGCCAAGGAACATGTCTCTGAGGTAAGGGAAGCTCCTAAGCCTATTCCCTCCTTCATTTTTGAGCATGAGATTCAGAAGATTAGAATCCCTGTACCCCTATCCAAACTAGTTAAAAATGAAGATTTCAAAAGGTCCCTCTCCAAGATGCTACAATCTGAGCCCCTCCAGCCTTCCACTGACTCAATAAATATCCAAAATGAAAAGCCAGCAGTTTTCCTAGGGCCCATGGTAGAAGATAGAGATGATTCATCCCCTCCTTTTTACACATCCCTGAACATACTTGATAAAGTGTTGCATAACTGCCTCATGGATTTAGGGGCTTCCCATAGCCTTATGCCCAAAATAGTGATGGAAGAATTGGGACTGGAGATGACAAAAACTTATCATGATTTGTACTCTTTCGATTCAAGGAGAGTGCAGTGTCTGGGAGTCATCAAAGACCTGGAGGTTTCCTTATTTCAGTTGCCCATGAAGAGTGTGGTCATGGATATTGTGGTAGCTGATATCCCCCCCAAATTCGGCATGTTGTTGTCGAGTTCTTGGATTAAAAATCTTGGAGGAACATTACAGATGGATCTCATGTATGCCACCATTACAGTCTTTGGAGGCGAACAAAGGAGGTTATATAGGGAAGCTCAGCTGGCCTACATTGTTAGTGACGAAGCAAACCCCACCAATCATCCTATCTTCGCACTTGACACTGATTTGGGGTCTAGTTTATTGCAATTCACTGATGCTCCTGAAGACCCTGTCCAAGTTAGAAAAAAAACCAGTCTTAATTATCTGATTCCCCCTCCAACCATCTCTGCCTGGAATATGTTTTTCAATGGAGCTTCTTCTATCGAAGGCGTTGGCGCCAGAATAGTTTTCATATCACCTTCTCAAGAGACCATATCCCTGTCATACAAGTTGAAATTTAAAACTACCAACAATGTGGCGGAATATGAAGCTCTTATTCTGGGTATGAGGGTGCAAAAAAAATGGGAATTAAAGAGATAGCAGTATTTGGAGATGCTGAGTTGATTATCCAGCAAGTCAGAAATGCTTATCGTGCTAATCATCCTTGGTTCAGAAATTACAAAAATGAGGTATGGGACCTGATTGATAATTTCTTCTTGGATTTTAACATCTCTTTCATTCCGAGGGGGGAAAATACTTCAGTCGATTCTCTAGTTGTCTCAGCTAGTTTGCACAAAGTTCCTCTGCCGCCTATGGTCAAGTATGATGTTGAAATAAAATATAGGCCCTCTGTACCAGACAATGTCAAGCATTGGAAGGTATTCAAAGATGATCTAGAAATCAAAAAGTTTCTCCAATATGTTGATGAATTTTCCGCATTACACATCGATCAGGATCCTGACCCGGAAGGTGACCCTCACCTTGAGGTGTTTTTAAATTAAATTGCTAATCACCAGATTATTTAGCTGCCTAGCAATCACATTCTGAGGGGACTAGTCCCTTTAGAAAGATTGTTCGATGGGAATGATGTGGCGGTAAAGGGTAATGTTTCAAATGAATATTCCACCACAGTTGAGTGTAACATTGGCATGCAAGAGGAGCCCAAGTTTGTCAAATTATCAAGCAGCCTGACCAATGAATAGAGGGCGGAATATACTGAGTTATTAAAGGAATTCGCTGATGTGTTTGCATGGACCTATGAAGACCTCAAAACTTATGACACGTATGTCATTGAGCACAAGATCCCACTGAATGAAGAGGCTAGGCCATTCAGACAGAAATTGAGACAGATAAACCCCATGTTGTTTCCCATCATGGAGAGAGAAGTGAAGAAATTGTTAGATGCCCAAATCATTGTCCCCTTGAGATATTCTAAATGGGTGGCCAACTTGGTCCCAGTGAGGAAGAAAAGTGGAGAAATCAGGCTTTGTGTCGATTTCAGGAACCTGAACAGGAGCTCAAAGAAAGACAACTACCCCTTTCCCAACATGGAGCAAATACTACAGAGGGTAACTGGTGCATCTAGGATATCCATGATTGATGGTTTTTCTGGCTATAATCATATATCAGTCATGCTTGAGGACAGAGAAAAAACAGCCTTCACCACTCCTTGGGGCACATTCATGTATGCCAAAATGCCTTTTGGATTAATGAATGTAGGAGCAACATTTCAGCGAGCCATGGACATAGCCTTCATTGGGGAAAAGATAAGTTTGTGGTGATCTATCTAGATGACATAACAGTCTTCTCCAAGTCTGACAGAGAGCATTGTTGTCATCTGAGACAAGTTTTTTTGAAGTGTCGGAAGTTTGGCCTATCCTTAAACCCCAAGAAATCTTTGTTTGCTATGACAGAGGGGAAGCTGTTAGGCCATATAGTATCAAAAAAGGGACTAAGAATCGACCCCAGCAGGGTAGAGGCAATTCAGACCCTGTCACTTCCCAGATCTAAGAAGGAAGTTCAGGCCTTTATGGGGAAGATTAATTTTCTGAGATTCGTCTCAAATTTTGTTGAGCTGGTGAAACACATCACAGTCATGTTCAGGAAGGGAAATGAAGTGAAATGGGTCGTTGAACCCAGGGAATCTTTTATCCAAATAAAAAGGGAATTGACTGAGGCACCCATGTTGATCAGTCCTGACTATTCCAAAGAGTTCCTAATATTCTCTTTTGCTTCTTTTGATACAGTAGCAGTGGTCTTGTTACAGGAAAATGAGGAAGGGCAAGAGCAACCCATTGCCTTCTTCAACAAGGCATTAAGAGATGCAGAAATCAGGTATGAAATCATGGAGAAACAAGCCTATGCCTTAGTGAAACCTCTCAAAGCTTTAAGATTCTATGTCCTGCACTCAAAAGTGACTGCATACGTTCCTTCAGCCTCTGTGAAGGACATCCTTGTACAGCCCGACATAGACGGGAGGAGGAGTAAGTGGATAGCCAAGATCCTGGAGTTTGACTTGGAGATAAGGCCTACCAAATTGATTAAAGGTCAAGGTTTAGCCAAGTTGTTGGCTAAAGCAAATTGCAGAGACTTGGGGATAGAATTCATCAATGCATGTTTAGAAAAGCAGCAAAATCAGCTGTCTAATGTAGATCCTCAAATAGAACCCATGTTGGCTCGATGTCCTTGGTATAAGGATGTCATATATTTTCTACAGGAATTGCGGCCTCCATATGGCCTGCAAAGAAACAAGGAAAGAGCTCTAAAGCTCAAAGCAGTCAGGTATTGTCTTATCGATCAAATTTTATACTGGAAAGACCCCTTGGGGGTGCTTTTAAAATGCATGAATCTGCAAGAGGCCAACAGAATCATAGTTGAATTTCATAGCGACCTATGCAGAGGGCACCATTTCTGGAAGACCACAGCTCACAAAATTCTCAGAGCTGGGTACTACTGGCCCACCTTATTCACTGATGTATGTAGAGAAGTTAGAGCCTGTATCCCATGCCAAAGTTTTTCAAGAAAGAAACAACTCAAATTTAAAGTCTATAGTTGTTTCTGGACCTTTCCAACAATGGGGCCTAGATTTTATTGGAGAAATCCACCCTGCTTTCAGTGGGAAGCATAGATGGATCCTAACTGCTACAGATTTCTTTACTAAGTGGATTGAATCTATCCCCACCAGGAGTGCTTCCCACAAGGTAATTATTGGATTCCTGGAAGACCTCATCACAAGATTCAGCTGCCCAAGAAAGATTTTTATTGATAACGTAGCCCCATTCAAGGCTGAGCCATTAGCCAAGTTCTGTGAGCAATTTGGAATAAAACTGATTCACTCTACCTCATACTATCCCCAGGGCAATGGTTTAGCAGATTCCTCCAACAAAATCCTGATAAGGATCACCAAAAGACTATTGGAGGACAACAAAAGGGCTTGGGATTCAAAGTTGAAATTCGCTCTATGGGTCGATCAAGTGACCACAAAGAGATCTATAGGCATCTCCCCTTTCAAATTAGTTTATTGAGAAGAAGTTGTTTTCCCTTCTTAGCTAGCCATTCCTATAGCAAAGTTCTTCCAAGATCATCGAGAAGAGCCTGATGACATGATCAGAAGAGTTCATCAACTGGTAGAGGTCCAGTAGGCTAGAGAGCAGGTAATGGACAGAATTCAGGACCATCAGCAGAAGGTCAAACTGGATTTTGACAAGAAAGTCAAGAAGAAAGAGTTTGAGATCAGGGATTTGGTGCTTAAGTGGTATGCACCCATGCAAGACAAGGGAAAACACGGCAAGTTTGACGCCCTATGGATTGGGCCTTTCAAAATCTCTGAGGTTTTCTCAAACAACACATATAGGTTGCAGGATTTGAAGGGTGAAGAAGTTTTCAACAGCCCATTAAATGGGCATTTTCTGAAGAAATGTTTTGTTTAAGCCATAGACGGCTCCTTTGTTTGTAAATATTGTCCTTTTGGTTCGTTGTTCATTTTATTTTTTATTATTTCCGGCTTAGAAAGTGACTCCATAGCCCAATAGCAAGGAACTGAAGCTGCAAATGAGTTCTTAGAGCATCATATAGATGACTCTATCCCCCATGGAGCCTAATTTTAGCAACAATTTTTGTCTTGGGCACAAAAGTTCCCCGATCTGCAGGTTGCATGAGAAGCGCCCAAATGCAACACGAACAATCTCTTTTCAGGTGATAAGTCAAGCGAGCGGGCGAAGTTTTGTTGTCGAGCGACCGAGACCCATCTATAAAGCTAATTGATGGTCACCAGAATCTCGGGGCTACCAAGTTACCCGAGGTATAGCGTCAAAGAAAGCACCTATATTTCAAGACAAAATCTGGGTCGTCCGATCCAGTGACGCGTGCCACAAGATCTAGTCACGTCGGCATATCGGCATTCAGGAGTTCGAAGGGTAAAAGTCCCTCGTCTTCTCACATCTCGAAACCCTGAATCCCGAAGTGCCGAAAGCACCCAAAATTGGGCCCATGGTTTTGGCACCTGGTCACAAAGGAGCAGGCCTGGAGGAGGGGTTCTTAGGTTTATCATTTGGAAAGACAGGTCTCGAAGAGCCGAGAGTGATCCTAGCCATTCATCCCATAGGGGCACGTGGTGTGCGATTAGGCCCTCTCGGCATTTTGCCCATCGAAACTTTGAAAAGGAAGGATCTGCTCCTTCCTATCCATGAACCTCGAACGTCGAAAGCACCTTTGAAGATAGGCACAAGGTCACAGCCCGAAGTCGCTTGGAGGAAATAGTAAGAGTTGCGCAAAGGGGAGAAACATTGGGTATAGTTGCAGAAGGGATCACCATGTCCTTTAGGTGCCAGTTCAACTTGATCTCAACTATGATATCTTCTCGGAGTAAATGAAGAAGAGAGAGGGTGGTTGAAACCTCACCTCACTCGTTAATTGCAAGGTATGGATGTCCCGGCGGGAAGTCTGCCCGAGATGGTCCCATGTACTAATTCTTTCAACAGAAGACATGTCGAGTCCTCGACTCACCAGGGAATCCTGCGCACGCTAATTCAGCATTTAAGGGCTTAGCTCCCCCCTGGCACGAACCATGCAAAATTAAGGTGGCATATGACAGAGAAGTGCAGGCCAGATTTTATTGAAGAGACGCCTCATCCCAAAATTCTAGGAGGCCTGTGATGGGAAAATGTTTAGGAGTATATATACTTTGTTTTGATATTTTTCAAAGGATCGATGGTAGATCGAAGCTCCCGATTGTAAAGTTTTAACACACACTCTAGTTCTCTGGTTATACATCTGTATGTAAGATTTCTTGTTTAATAACAAACAGTTTTCCTACCCCATCTAATTTTCATCTCATGCTGAAGGAGTTCATGATTAACTGATTCACATGAATTATTGCAATTACATTACGATAAAGGATTTGTCATTACATTGTTGTATTCCTCGGTTTTATACATTTAAATGTAAGAAGATCTTGCATTTAGATGTTTTCTTCTACAGTCTTTTAGAAACTTGATGTTTACGATAGACCTTTGTGGTTCTCTTATACAAGTCTTCCCCCTACTCACCCTTACTACAACTCATTGTCTGAATTTTATCTAAGACCTCATGTGCCCATGCATGCCTAGCCTAGTTTCGGAGTTAGAACAACATTGTTTTGAGTTAACTTCCATTCGATCACTCCTTTGTATAAACAAATCGTGACATAAATTGATGGGCGTCGGGCTCTGCTCTTGCTGCAATCCAGGAGTGAATTTTGACGCTAACACTAGGTATCGTGAAGACTTGCCCCTCCATAGTCACCTTGTGTAAGACCCTAAGAAGATAGGAAACTAAGGCTACCAAAAACAACAATGATGTCTGGGGAGATAGTCAACAGTTTGATCCACGTGCAAGGGCAGGGTATCTAGCCTGAAATCAAATTGAGAGGCTTCCACTCATCATTGTGGGTATACCTTCAAGTGACCCCCATAATATGTGCAATATCTACATCGAGACCAACAAATAAGGGTGAGTAACTCTTCTAACCTCAATACGACCTCAGGTTTGACCCTTGTGTGAGAAGGGCTTCCCAGGACAAAATGTTGAAAATGGAATTTTGCATTCCCTATAACAAGATGATATTGTGTGTTTTGTGCTTTGAAGAGTGTGTCTCACTACATATTCCAAATCTCTAGCCTAACTAATGTTGGTGTAAAAGAGCCCTAGAAAAAATTAGTAGTTAAATTTTAGATTTTCACAATATTTTTAAAAGTTGTTGTTACTGTAGAGGGAGACGGGAATGAAACCGATGTTGTGTATGACCTTGACCCAATAATATGAAAATAGAAATGAATTATGCAAGTTTTTGTTCAATGAATTCTATCTATAGCAGGGAGAAGGTGTTTCCGGAATAATGTAAACTACAAAATATACTTCCTTTTTATTTAAATGAACACAATTTCAAACAACCAATGAACAATGAAGTTCTTCAATGTTCTCTTCTCTTAAATGCGATAAAAAAAATTATGTATGTTTATTCAAACAAATGGATAACTTCAAATTTTTCCTTTCCAAGACCAGCCCAAGGGCATGGCAGAGAAAAGAGAAGAAATCCAAGAAAATCTATACCTTCAACAAGCACCCAAATCAAACTTTCAATGAACACAAAAAATAAAAAATGATGAGAAAGTATTTCCTCAAATGAAAATGAAGAGACAACTTCCCAATCATCAAGCAATCCAGAATACGTAATCAATCCAAAATTTCAAATCCAATCCAATATTAGTAATCAAACAAGCACTCAGATACAAGCTCAGATATTATACCCTTCTTGTTAAAAATAAAAAATAAAACTGGAAAATGACTAAGAGAGGTGTTCGATCTCCGAAAACCAATCAACAGCAAGTCAAATGTTTAGAAAAAGTCATATGTTGGCATTAAAAATCCTTTCTAGTTGGTTAAAGAAAAAACTGGGCATCAACAGAGGCTAAGTCCCAACTCAAAAAATTTCACAAATGTTGTCGCAATCTGATAGCATATCGCAGTGCAGAAATTAATGGTTTCTGCAGGCTAGAAACAGATAGGATGTGGAAATCCTGCACTGAAGAAAACAACCAGGGTGCGTAAATTGGAGGTTTCGGCGATCTATGTATAAAGTACAGTGCGAAGGTGTTTGTAAATCAAGAAATTCTGAGAAAAGGGTAAAGGATCTAAGTGGATTTTTAAATCCAAACAGTCTGAATGGATCTCCCATAGACTCAGAGACTAATTTCAAGTCAAAAGAATATGTAAAGAGAAAATGGCCAACAAAAACCACAATCAAGTCATATCCCCAGTGGAGTCGCCAATTTTGTTATTGGATAAATCGATGAATGCGAACATAAACGAATCTCCCTAGATCCACCTGGATCTAGAAAAAAACAAGATAGGACATGAAGCTTTCCCTAGGTTGCTACCATTGAATTTATCATCAAAGGAGTGTATGACATACCTTTATATATCACTTTCTTATATCTTTGTTTTCCTTGCTTCACTTCGGTGCTCTTGTGAGATCAAATCTACAATGACACAAACCAACCAAAGTGAAGGAAGCAATTATAGATTCGATGGAAACCTAAACATGTGATCAAGGAATCATGTAATAAAATACTAATGATTTTATGGGAAAGAAACATGTTGTTGTATCATATTAAGTAAAAGTGGAAGATACAACCGAATTTACTTGATGTTGCAAGTTCCCTTTCGGTGGTCCTTTGTTCCAACACACACATTCACTTGCTTTGAATTTGCATGAAGATAATCCACAAGGCTTGATGGACAAATGGAGGCCTCAAGCATCAATTGTATCAGGATTCTTCACACAATCTTTAGTTTATTCTTTGTTCAATCTTGTTGGACCTTGCTTAACCTTTTCCATGAGAAATCCATTATTATATGGGAGAATATGAAGTGGTTACTAGGTTGAGGATGATCCCACTAAATCAGAAAATCCAATAAGATCACAACCATATGGACGCCACCTCACATTATAGAAGATTCTCCTTCTAGAAACTTCTAGAAACTTCTTCCTTTTCTTAGCTTCAAGCGTCATCACACCCTGCCTATATAGCAACATGTGGAAATCCCGCAGGCCCGGCATAGAGCATCCTGCGGAAATCCTTGATTTCCTCACTATGTACCACTGTCAGCCTGCGGCGTGATTCTAAAAATGTGCCTTGTAGGGGAATAAACTCAACTATTTTTCTCATGTGAAAGATTGTTTTGGAAGCTTGAACACATGCCTATGGGGTCATCATCAGAGTGACCAAATAATGTGTAACATGGAGAAGAGGCTAAGCTTGAGATAACCCTTTACTCTAGCATACAGATAGTGATCGTCTACCACATGCCTAGTACTAATACGTTAACCGTGTGAGTATTCCAATTACTGACTGAGATATAATTTATCAGAAGAAAACATGCATGTGCTAAACAATGGAAAGAAAAATAATTCACTTAACTCTAATCATAAATCACATAATAACACAATGAGTTATCTTCATCAGTAAAGAAAAGAACTATAAAACATTGCATCAGATAACTTATCAATATATTTAGTAGTTCTTACTTGTTACAACATCCATTCATGAGACGAAATAGGAAATAATTCTTCTCCACATCCAATCATACACACATTTGATGAAAACACAAACTTGTCTCTGGTCCCAAATGAACTTCTCAATTAAAGGCAACTCTAAAATAGTTCTTAACAAAACCAAAAATGAGGGTCTTTGCAATAACCATCGACCCTTAACTAACCGGTCGATGCTCTTATTTATAACATAAAATTAACTAAAAATAAAAACTAAAGTGTAGCTAAGTAAAACAAAACTCGCCACATGGCACTATCTTCTATCAGTTTTTCTAAGAGTCATCTAAAGATATCACTTAATAGGGTGACTCTTCTCGTACTCCAACCACTTGTTGAACAAATCCTCACGGGTGTTGGCATATGGGAATATATGTTTTTCCATTGGGGCCGAGTGAATCTATGTTATCTCTATCGCATGTGCTCGATACTTGACTATACTGGCACTTAAATACTGCAGCATAGCCCGAGATTTGATCGGGTGCTCCATAAACTATCGCACCTGACCTAGAACCCTGTCTGTCACATTTGTTATTTCTTCGGCCCATGATGAGTCTTGCTCAGTGTGTGAATTGAATATGTCGTGCAAGTCGACAACATCATCGAGTGTGCCAAACTCAAGGAGTTCGATGTCTTTCATCACCCGATTGATCTTGATCTAGTTTTTCTCACACTTGGCCCATTTCTCTTGGATTTCTCGATTAGGTTCCCGGGAAATTTTAACCCAATACTCGATCAATTTCCTAATGTGGTCAATGTTGCTTTCCCTTAGCACTCGGATGTCGTGCTCTTTGACATCTCAACCCTTTTGCACCACGCTGATATAGTCGATTCTTTCCATGGCTTGTTCCACCTTCTCATACCACCTCTCCATATGTTTGCACGTGGCTAGCACCATGAGGGTGTCTTATTGTAGCCCGACTATCCTTGTAGTGAATAGGTGTCGTTCATCTGTAAACTTGTTGTGGGCCTCCTTGAATTCGCTCCTTAGGTACATCGCGGCCTGTGTAGTGTCCTAGTAATATTTTTCCAAGTGGCACAAATGTTCCAATTCCTTTAAAGAAGCAACCAACTCCTCTTCATCCCTTTTAGCTCTATCCAGGGTGGCATATGTGATTTCCATCCCTACACCGATAAGTTTGGACGTTTTAGCATGTTTTGTGTTGATCAGGTTTTCTTCCATAGTGATGAGGATGGAGCGATATAAAGTGATACTCCTCTTCTTGGTGGTTCTCTGGATGATAGCCTTCCTTTTCCAGTCATAATCGATGGCATGTATGTCGGCTACTTCGTCCACGGGTTCGGGGCTTTGTTGATCTCCCTAGGTGAGTGTATTCCCCAGACTCCCAATGGTATATACTTGTTTAGGGTTGGGTTCTTGAACTTCCTCTCTATTTTATGAAGGCCTGACTTCTGTCTGTTTCTCATCGGAGCTTTGAGTACCGATAGAAATTTAGTCAACGGGGATAGGCTCGGTACTTACTTATCATCGCTCGTTGAGACACCAATTTCCTGCTGTGGAGCTCCTTCCTTTGGTTCATTCGACCCTGGCTCGTCCTTTGGATTTTCGTTTGGGTCTCTGATGCATTGGGAAGCTCAATGTCCAAGACACTCTCAACTTATTGTTCATTCTGTGGAACCCTCTGAATTTAAGCGTCGAGAATAGGGGAAGATGTCTTCTCTGGTTCCTTTTCCTCTTCAATATGTACATGGGTCACAAGGGATACCTCCAGGATCTCATCATCATCATAGATTTGTATCAGTTCGCTTAGGGGGTTTGGTGCACTTTTTCTCCCTGATGTTCCAACTATCTCTAGCTGATTTGAAACACATATCGGTGATCCAACTGGTGGCATTGTGAATTAAAGGTCGTCTAACCCGGTAATTTCATCAATGTCTATAAATTCAAGGCCTCTTGGGCCCACCTGGCTTCTGCCTGGGTTATCGGCAAGGGATATTCCTATCGTTACTGAGATGTCTGGTTCATCTTATAGCTGATAAATCACTAGTTGTGCCTATTCTAACATGATAAATACCCTTTCATGTGTGTGCTATGCCATAGGAAAACCTATTTCTTGAATCAGGGTTTCCAAGGGGGCTTATGTTTCTTTGGCCACGATCATTTCTTCTTTGGCCTTAACGGCCCCTTGAGCCGATTATTCTAGGATCGTCACTTGTTCATCCAGGATCATGGATTTGAACCTGGTCATCTTGTGGTCGACCATCCTTGCCACCACTTCGTCCCAGTCTTGGGAATTTTCTATGAAGACTTCATCTTCAAATTTGTCATGGGCATATGGCCAACAAGACGACACTTGCGAGGCGTGTTTCAAGACTAGACCCTTTGGGTCGTGTTTGTGGAATCGACTGGTCTAGAATCTAAAATCCAATTGGCTCAGTCCTTCTTTCTTATCTTGAGAGGTGTCCTTCACCATGTAGAAGCCTACATGGAATCCATAAGGTATAAATGCTCGCTTCTTATCCTTGCCCAGGGTGGCATTGCAACCTTGCAGGATGGTCTGGTAGCATATCTCTCCCACTAAAATCCGGTTAGGGACATGTTTTGGTAGGAGGTGAGGTTCTCTGGTGGCCCCAAATACCCTAATGTAGGTATCGCGTTCGTCTAGATACCAGTGGTCGACCTTTGATATCACCTTTTTGGCCGTAGCCAATAGTCCCAAACACTCTTTCTTGAAAAGAATAAAATAAATGTGTGTGATGAATTCATCGTAGATAAGGGAGCAAGATTTTTTGTACCTAATCTCCCATAAGACATTGAAATATACATGGTTTGGGATCTCTTTGACGTGCCATCTTAGGTTCATGTCGGCGAAGACGTTTCTAGCACACATGACATCCAATAAGTATGATTCCATGTAGAAGGCTGGAGTCTCCCCTTCTTTCAACGTCTGAGCCTGTTGTATGCAAATGCTCATCTGCTTGGAAATTATGGCTCCCTAGTTGAAGTCGCTCCCAGAAATAGCTATTGTGTATGCTAAAGGCATCCATGCCTCCGAAAATATAGAGAAGTCTTTCTCCCCATACAACTGGCAGATGAGAGCCATTAGGAAGATGTATGGTTCTCTTAGTTTGGTCGTTTGGTACCAGCTGGAAGTATGGTTGGTGTATTTCTTATCTTCTCTCCACCATGAGGCCATTACCCAGTTGGTGTCATGGCACTCGTAGAATTTCACAACGAAATCAATGTTCAGTCGCTCCTCCAGGTATCTAATCTTGTAATATTTTTGGACCTCCATCGGAAGGAACACTCTGACACACTAGCCATTTTCGTTGTTGATTAAACACTTATGTGTTTCTATGCGGTCGATGAGCCACTGTAGAAGTTATATACAGGGAAACACAGGGGTTATGCTTGCTACCATGTGCAAGTACGACCGTCAGATATTCAAGAATACATGGCCATCGAGCACTCTCACATCCAGGTCACTGTGTGGGATGTACTCTGTGAATTCCTCCCGGTTGATCTATTTGAAGAGTTCTCCCCAGTGTGGGAGTGTCGTCTTGGTCCCTATGTTTTCCTCTGTGTCTACAAAAACAACCTGTTGAATGAAAACCTTCTTTGTATATGTCTTAATGGTTGGTTCCAGCCTTGGCATGTATTCCAACTGTTTTCCTACCCTTGGAGAGGAACCTTATCCTACCTCTGGTTCTTTCAGCTTCAGCGATCACCTAGTGGTCGGCTTTCCTAAAGGCATTGTTCCTGCAATCAAAATAAATCTTTTAGCGACTACGTACAAAGAAACACTGGACAAAATATGAAGTGTAAGCATGAGAAATCCACAAACTGTTATGTACCTGTAAATCTTGCTAAAACGGGCTATTTGATACTCACGGGGTCTTGGTAGCTTTTGAATTTCTCGTCTTGCTCTTTTGGATGCTCTAAAACTCCTTTGCGCACATAATGGTTTTGTTTAGACTGGCTCAAGAGAATTTAAACCGGGGAAGAACTTGTCATGTCATATCAACCATTTAATTCGGATGATGAGTGAAATTCAAAAAAATCTGTCGCCGAATCTCTGCAACTTAAATTCACCATGGGTTAATGACGGAGGTGCGGAGGGTGATGTTGTCTATCGGTAATTTCAAAAGGTTGTTTTGATTCGCACACGAAGTGGAAACTAATTCAATATTTGGAATTAATTAGTTCTTTAAATGCTCTGAATCTAATCGTATCTAGCACTAAAATGTCCCATCGTGTCTCTTTCTTAGTGGACGGATCATGGATTGGCAATGTTTTATGGACGTTTTTCATTGATATCTTTTTTCAAAAACCTCCGACATCGATCGATTTCATCAGACGATGTTGACATGGAAAAAATGGCTCGGAGGTGTGACATGGATTTAGGGGATCAAAAATGACTCGGGGTAAACTTGGGTCATACATTTCTCCAATCTGGCAAAGACACATGTCATTGAAGACCACTGACTTAACTCGCAAGTATTAGTCGAAGTCGGGACTTTCTTCAAGTTGTGATTTCCAAACTAAACCTAGAATCTCCGATGCTGAAATGGCATCGGGGGTCAGGGATCAGGGATAAACCTATCGTGTGTTTTTATTTGGATTAGCTTCTTCGAAAACTCTTGATGCCGAAATGCTTTGGGAATCAATGATCAGGGAAAACTCTTTAGCATAGTTGAAATGTTTGTCATGATTCAGTCTTCTCCGATTCCGACAAACACATCGGGTATTGGCTATCGACAATATTGTTTCTTTCTTCCTTAACATTTACTCCCTTCGCCTTTTACTGATGCCGAAGGGGATCAAATATCAACAATGTCCATGGGTGATACTTGTCGTGAAACAAAAATGTTCATTTTTCTAATGCTGGTGAAGATCGGCACACGACGAATGATGTTTTCCGAGTGATTCTTTTACACCTCTTAATTCCTTCCAATGATGAATTTTGGAGCACGTCGGGTGAAGTGTTTTGGCTGTTTGATTTCTTATTTAAGTGTTAAGCCTATGTGATTCATGGGTTTTAATAATTTAGACAAACCTGAAAAGATGACGGGATTCAGGAAAACAAGCAGAGAAAAAAAAATTCTAAAATAAAATCGAATTCAGAACGTGCAAAGATCAAGTGGTACCCAAAAAAGTGAAAAATTGGCATAGACGTTTTAGGGTGTGTTGAGTGCTCAACATGCTTCCATAAGGAAGACAAATTTTAAATGTGCTTAATGAGCATGCATGTATAGATTATGTAGGTGGATAACTAAAAGATAAGTTGTTGTCCACTCATGAGTGGATATGTTTCTAGCAGACGATAGAGGTGCAACAAGAAGTAGTCTGCTTAAATAGTCACATGAGGAGGGACTATATATAAAGACCCTATTGAAAGGTTAGAGCCATGATTTGATGGTTGTTGAAAATTAGACAGTTTATTGTACATGATTTATTTCCATTACGCCAAGAATCCTGGATTACATTCTAAAACATGCATGTGTGGAATACTAAACATAATGAAGAAACTATTAATGGTAGAAAAATATTGAGCATAATGGAAGCATGCAAGGAAACAAGGATATACATGATTCAAGGATGGCCATCTACAACAACAACAACAAAAAATAAATAAATAAGTTGAAACAAATATGCAATGGAGTGCATGAAAGAAGTGATGCATGATGCATATGATAAACATAGAATGCATGTGCATGAAGTGGGCATGATAAGATTTAATTCTCAATGTATATTAATGTTCATTGTGCATATGTACATGATTGAACATGCTTGTGGCATGCTTGTATACTAACAACGGTCTGTTGATGTGTGTGTGTGTGTGTGTGTGTGTGAATCAATGATGATTGTGATATTTGAATAAGATTGATGATGGATTGTGTATCCAGGAAATTGGTCATAACATGGTTGAAGAAGTTGATGATGTTGTTGTATATGAAAACCATCCATGTGAAGACAAATGAGGATGGTAAAACATTGATAAAGAGGTCATTAAAAAGGAGCATGCAAGCATCTACAATAATATCAGCTGATTTTTTAGCACCAATTATTATAACAACCATGTAGGTGTGCATTTGAGGGTGTTTATGATGCATATATGTTGAAGGGAATTGAGGTAAGAGTTTCCTCAATTGAATTTTTGATATTGAATTGGTGTGCAAAGGTAGAGGACGTTGAATATGCAATTTTTATGGATGCTTGAATGCATTTATGAGAATTTAATTGCATATCATGCTATTTTGGTTATAAGATCATAACCAAGTCAAGAAAGGAGACATACTCATGTTGTACCAATGAATTCCATTAGAAATGGTCATGTATGAGGCCATGGTGTGGTTGGGAATAGAAAATCTATAGAACCATCCAAGTGCATAGTTGATTCCCCTATATAACCAATGTTTGGAGTACAACCGCCTTTCCAACACAAGAGGACACTAAGAGAATTACATTCCTAGTGTTGTGTATGGGTTGAAGAGGAAGGTATCCAAATAGTTAGGCAAGTAAATGGGGAAGAGTTCTGGTAATGTGTTAAGGAGTGGGGCAGACCTTCCAACTCACCATGGTAGAATGCATGACATGAACATATGGTATTCCAGAGTCAATGCAAGGATGCATTGTGTAGATGTGACCATGATTATTGACACATTGGTCTTATTTATTTTTAAATTGGATTGCATTGTGAAAGGCTTGGTATGCTGATAATGCTTGTATAAGAATGATAGTTTCATTTCATTTTAATATAAATAATGGTTGGAAATGATTGAATTGTTGGTTTGATACAATTCTGATATAATTTCATGAATTGATATAAATGTGCATGAATAATAGCAATTTACTCAGTTGAGTTAAATGTTGAAAAAAAAGAAAAAAAAATGCAAAGAGAATGTTCTTGGATATGGAAATGGTGTAAGCACATGAAGAAGACCGATGCCGCAACCGCAAGAGCCAAACATAATGAGAAAAAATCTCATGCCTGAGAAATTTTATTTTCCTGTATAAAACAATTTTGAAAAATTATGATTTAAAATTGATAACAATTTGTTTGGTTGCGTTAAAGTTGAGGAAATGTAGGGAGGATGGTATTGGATATAGTAGGGATGTAAGCCCATAAATAATACCACTTCCTACTGCTGCGCGAGCCAAAAATAATGAGTAGAAACTCATACATGGAAAATTTATTTTCTTGTATAAAATAGATTTGGGAAATTATAATTGAAATTTGTTATGATATGCTAACAACTTGTGTGGCTGAGTGAAAATTAAGAAAAATTGTAGGTAGAGTGGTCTTGGATATGGAAAGGATGTCATCCATAAGAAATATTGATCTCTATAACTACAAGAGCCAAATATAATGAGCAAAAAAATCATGTTTGGAAATTATGTTTTCCTGTATAAATTAGAATTGAAAATTTTATGATGATGTCTCATGTTGATTGCATGCATATGATGTAGATGGGATGATTGCCACATACTACAAATTTCTAGTGTAAGTCTAACAACAAGTTGGCATTCATCTATGTAAGGACACCTTGGAAAATGATGGATCACCTGAGGAATTGTATAACACTGAAATGGATGCTTGAGCCTAGAGGGCGATTACAACATGAAGAAGCAAGTTGTCAGGATTGTAGAAGAAACAAGTTGTTAGGATTGTAGAAGAACCAGGTTTTCAGGCATGAAGAATGAACTCTTCTGTGATTTGCACTACAATAACAAGGTTTTTGTTGGTTATTTTACTGGTAATTCTCCTAGCAACGAGTTCCCTTGAGTTCCCAGTAGTGAGATTCCCGATCACTTGTGCCCGAAAGACCTTGATAAAAAAAATGGTGCAGCCCGATGGACTGAGGACAGTGAAGGGAGCACAATCCTTGGGTCAACCTTGCTAAAAGAATGGTACAACCCGGTGGACTGAGACTAGTGAAGGGGGTACATTCCTTGGATTGGGTAGGTTGGTGGAAGAGAGCTGGTGGAAAACGAGATAGATGTAGGAGAATACTGGTGGGATATGTATCTATGTTTTGGGGTCAAAGTGCCTATGTATCTACATTTTGGGGCGATAATGCCTATGTATTTATTTGTTTTGAGGTCAGAGTGCCTATGTATTTATATTTAGGTTGGCATGCTTATGTGATGTTAGAATGGAGAGCCTATATGTTGATTAAAGGTGAGAGATCCTAGCTTTGTAATTGTATGAACATTGTATGGTGTTGTGCACTGAGGACAGTGAAAAATAAGGGGGAGAGGAATGTAACATCCCCGATTTTAATCCCCACAAATCGTAATGTAATTGCATACATGTGAATTAGGCTGGTGAGCCAATATGATTGGGGAAAGGAGCCCATATTGATTAATATGGTTAGAGGCTGAATTGTATATTATGAACATTGAATTAATTAATAAAAGTAATAATCATTGGATGCAATGCGAGAAGGATGAAAATGATGGGGGGATGTGACTCCACAAGAGAGAGGGGTCCAAGGGGGGATTTTATTCATGGGTATTAATCCAACCCACTTTTTACTGAAATTGTTATCATTGTGTAAACCTTTTATTTTGTTGTTGAGTGTCCCCAAGACCAATCGGTAAACTCATGTAAGATGGTGGGTGTGATTGGTCACATCCCATAGTTATTGGAGAACATGTGTTGGAGTACAATCATCTTTGGGAAGAGCAAGATTCAAGCAAGAAAGGGAAATAAAGGAAATTTGTATGCAGGGTGGAGATAGTTTTTACCTACAGATTTTGGGAAACAAAGGAGGAGAAGAGTGGTGGGAAGAGCACCAAACATGTTGTTCTTGAGGGAAGACATTGTTTGGATGTGTGTTATTCTAGAAATGAGGCACATGTTCCTATAAAACAGGTTGTAAGAATGTAGTGCATTTCCTATTGAGGAAATGGCTCAAGAGCCATGTGAAGACTACTGTGAGCACTGTTGAAACAACTTAGAGTTCCTGAATTCCCTAGCTAAAAGTTTCCTGGCCAACTTAGTGCACTGGAAGCCTTGATAAATGAATGGTACAACTCAAGGTATTGAGTGTAGTGAAGAGGGTACATTCTTTGGGTTGTGGAGAAGATAGAGTTGATGAATTGGAATTGATGTAGGAGTAGAGCTTATGTTTGCATTGCTAAGTGTGGAGAGTAGACAACCATAGGGCCAAATATCATTGTAGACTCATAGCCTCATCTCAGGGGTGGCTTGTAGCTGATATTTGAGATAGCAGTTCCTATGGTTGGGAGGTTCATCCTTTGTATGCATCCAATTGGATTATATTTATAAACCTATAAGTTTCTGTTGTGTTTATTATGAGTATTTTCCTGTGTAAATGTTTTATTTGAATGATGTGTGATTCTTGGGTGTTTACTAGATGCATTCCTGATTTATAAATGTTGTAGATGCATGGTTAAATCAACATGTTGTTTGATGTGAGTTTTTATGGGCATGCTCCCCCTTTTTTTCTGTTATATGTATGGGGCATTTTTGGATTTGTTTTCAGCAGGATAAGTATTTTCCGTAGTGACGAGAATCGACATGGGTGCTAGGTATGTTACATGTGGTTCATTTGAGATATTGGACATGATAGGACCAATTGCATGCATGTTTGCATTGCCTACTTCCATGAATGTGAATAATGTATATTTGTTAAAAAAGTATGTGCATGATCCTAACCATTTCATTGCTTGGACATTGATTAAGGTGGAGCTAGAAGGAGACTTGCATGTACAACTAGTTTGTATACTGGAAGAAAGGTCATGGTGCTCCGGAACAAATCCATAGGGTAGGTAAAGGTCTAATAGACATGAAAAAAACATGAATAAGTGAAATGAGAGTTGTAAGATGTAATGTAGGAGGCATACCTGCAATTATTTTTAAATTTTTGATGAAAATTTTGTATATATGTACACCTTCATGGTGATGTGCACTAAGGACAATGCCAAAATAAGGCGGAGGGGAATGTAAACCCTGTTTTTGATCCCCATATTAATAATGTATGTCTGTACATGAAGAAAGGTTGGAGATCCTAGTAATGTAATAGATTTTGAATATTATTAATAAAAAAATACATCATCCGCTGTAGACATACAAGCACAGGGTTATAGGGGGATATGGTTCCATGAGAGATGGGGGATAAAGGAGGTAGACCAAATTATTATATTTTGTTAAACCCATCTTTAAATTAGTTGGGAAAATGAATTACATGAGCTTCTTGGGGAAGAGACATGACACAATGTGAGCATGCATATAGTAACCATATTTTGATGGTAGAAGCGGGATTCTCTCATTCTTTCTTTCTCATTATTTTCTTGTTCTTGGTTCTTGGATACAAGATAAAATTTCTATGGTAGAGAGCCATTACTAGTTGGTTGTATGAGAAGAATAGTTATTTCCAACAATGTAAGGATGCTTGAGTGCATGGAAGCATTGGAATTTGACGAAAAAATATCCACATATGAGAATATCTAGAGCTTCCAACATTGAGAATTCTTGGATAGTCTATATTGGAGCCCTAGAAAGAAGTGGAATATCTTGAGGGACTAAATTGTAGAGAAGAGAATTCCTTTCTTTGGGTTGTGGAGGATGAAGGGGAAAGAGAGTTAGTAAGTTGGGATTGATATGTGATTGAGTAGATTGTAATAGAAAGAGAAATTGACTATATGTGTGTGATCCAGACTATTTTGAGAATGAAATGAAGGATGAGATATTGCAATAAACACAGAGATACAATAATGCACTATTTTTATTAATGAAAAAATATACAAAAACTGTGAAATTACAGAGTGAATGACTCGTTAGAATGGTGGCATCTTATCTCTGAGAAGAGATGCGATGGCTAAGCTCATTTGAAAGAAGATGATGATGTTTATAATGAGGCTCTAGAGGCCTTTTTAACATAAATAAAATTCAAAACCCTAACCCTAGAAGATGAAACGCCAAAAGGTTTATGGGCCCCTATGGGGGTAGTTGGTACGCCAACTTCCCAAGGGCATACCTTTTTATGCGATTTCCATTTGGGGTGCATGATAGCTTGTTGGAAAGGTATATCTAAATACTACACATTTATCCATCATGTTGTGTGATTGTGGTGGGCCCAAAAAACATTGTTTAGGGCCTCAAAAAAACCCCAAAAGTTTAGGAACCAAAAAGATGTATAAAAACTGCCAAGGTGGAAACCCCTTTTTTGAGCCAGTGGAATAGGTGGGTGGCCACCAATTTATTCTTGGATCAATCCTCTCCCCTTATGAAGCAGTGGTATCCATTGCATCAAGTGCCCATGGAATATTTTGTTGAATTTGAACCTTGGTGAGTTGTTTGCCTTGCTGAAGAGGTTGTCTTGCTTAGCTTGTTGAAGGTTTTTATGAACTTGTTGTTGGAGGGGTTGGATCCTTTTAACTAATATGTATGCATGATATTCTTGAGTGTGGGAGGAATTTGTCGATGAAGATGGAGCATGAAGAACATGAAAGGATTTATCATAACTTGGTTTGACAGAGCAGTGTGGAGGAACCCCCGTAGGTGTAGTAGGAATATCTTGGTGCTCTTCTACAATATTTTTGATCTACTTTTGCTAGATAGAAGGGTCTTGGGCCGAGGATCCATTGGTTGCAATGTCCTTCCTTTCTGAACAGATATAAAATTTGTAGTATGAGAGATTACTTTGTGGCACTGTTTTGTCAGAACAATAGTCAGGACTACCTCCGGTATCCTGTAGAGATGACCCCCCAGAGTAAAAGTGATGCTATGAGGTTGAGACTCATAAATAACATGACGCTTATACATATATGGCTGGCTTAATATAACATCACAGACTTTCAATGGGGAAACACCACACAATAACTCATCCTAGAAGGGTTTGATGTCATATGACAGGAAAAAATGATGGCTGACACAAAGATCTTGTCCCTGGCAAAGCCATCTGATGTTGTATGGTTGCGGGTGTGGTGTTGTTGGAAAATCCAAGTGCTTGACAACCTATGCCAAGATGAGTTTCTTCTAACTTCCACTATCAACAATAAAATGCAATGGGGTCCCCTTTCACCCACATCTGTGAATGGAAAAGGTTCTCCCCCTCCTTAGGATCATCTGGTTCTTCTGGTTTGATTGTTGTGGCCACAATAGTAGCATTGGGTTATGAATCAATGATTTGTCTCCTTTTATTATTGTCTGAATCAGATTCTGAGTTAAGGTTTGAATCCGTTTCTTTGAGATCGACCACCAATGACTGTTTTGAGCGACATTCATCGGTGTTGTGCCAAGGGATTTTCTAGAAGTCGCACCACTTCCCAATGTCCTTCTTCATCTTCCCATTACTCTTATTTTCTTGTGGATTGGAATGGTTGTATTGAGGTTGGTTGTTTTTTTATTTAGGGATTCCTTTACCATACTTTGGTTGTTGCAGATTTGCAGACCCGAACTCCCGCTTATTCTTCTACTTAAATTTCTGCTAGATTTTGACAGCATATCGATAAGTGGCTCCTAGTGATGAAATGTTTAGAAATTACATTTCGGTTTGGATGTATCTGTCTAGAGCCCCATGGAATTTTAGAACTAGATGTCACTCAGAGTCTTTGATACACAGCTTGGTGTGCAAGGTATGAAAGGTATTTGTGAACTCCAACATTGTTTGGCCCCTCTCCTGATGCAGCGTGGTCCACCTCATGTATTGGTCATCATAGTTTCCCACAGGGTAATATTGTTCCTTGACTGCATCCATAAAAAAATCCCAAGTGGGCTTGGCCCCAAATATTCTAGAATCCTCTGTAGATTTTTTTTCCCAATAAGTTTCCCACCAATGTTTGACATGGGGGAGAGCCTTAAGAAGCACAAAGGTGATATTTTCTTTGTAAGAAAAATTGTCAACAAAGAAATAACCTTCTAGCAAATTTAACCATTTTTCCAAAGAATCGGCATCGATCTAACCTTCAAATACAGGAATATAAAAATTACATTGTACCTTGAATGGGGAAACGTCTCCAAAGCAATTGATTGATGAAGAAGTTCATGTTATTGTCGGTAATCATTGACATATTTGGGAAAAATTCTCCAACATCTCATTTCGTTGTTGTGTGAGGGCTTCCATGAACAACAACTTGATGGGATATTCTTCTCCCATGTCTCTCTTTTCTTCCACCATGGGAGGCTTCTTGGGCTGGTGAGAGTGGGTTTCCTCAAGAGAAACTAGCTCGAGACCCAACTCTCTATACCCTAACCTCATCGAGGACATGCACTAAGAAATGACAAGGAGTAGTCTGCTCTGATACCAATGATCCAAATTATTTTGAGAACAAAATGAAGGCAGATATATAAAAATGAAATATACAAAGATATTTCAATAAACACAAAGATACAATAATGCAAAATTTCTATTAATGAGAGAATGTATAGAAACTATAAAATTACAGAGTGAATGACTCGCTAGAATTGTGGCATCTTATCTCTGAGAAGAGATGTGATGGCTATGCTCATTCACAAGAAGATGATGATGTTTAAAATGAGGCTCTAGAGGCCTTTTTAACATAAATAAAATCCAAAACCCTAACCCCGAAAGATGAAAGGGAAAAAGGTTTGCGAGCCCCGATGGGGGTAGTTGGTACATCAACTTCCCAAGGGCGTAATTTTTGCATACGATCTATGTTTGGGGCGCACGATAGCTCGTTGGAAAGGTATATCTGAGGACTACACATTTTTCCATCACACTTTGAATAAATCCTAGTATGCGACTATAGTGGGCCCAAAAAACACTGTTTAGGGCCTCAAAATGACCCCAGAAGTTTAGGACCTGAAAAGCTGTAGAAAAACTGCCAAGGTGGAAACCCCTGTTTTGAGCCAGTGGAATAGGTGGGTGGCCACCAATTTCCACCTAGATCAGTGTGAGATTGGAGTCAGCCTAGACACCTTCTCTTATGGATTTATAGCCTCAACTCTGGGGTGATCTGTTGTTGAGATATTTTGGGCGACAATGTCTATAGCTGGGTGGAACGTCCAATGTTTGCAACCAATCTGTGTAATCATCTTCCAAACATAAGTTTATGTTCTATGTTTCTTTGTATTTTATATTTCCGCTATGTTTATATAGGCTTATCTATGTTTTTAGTGTTATGTATGTTAATGACAAATTGCATTTGCATATATTAGCATTTATTGATAATTACATGAGTTCTTGTTTATCACGAGGCTTCTTGGTTTATTAAAGAATGGTATTCTAAGTGAAAAATTGGTTCAAGAATGCAGATTCATGAGGTACCTAAGCATGGGGGTACATTATATTTTGGTTGATTTTATTGAAAAGATGAGAAAAATCATCTTACCATAGCTAGGTTGTAAGTTATGTAATAGAAAATGGTTAGTAAAGAGACTAATCACAAGTGTATTACTGAAATAAAAATGAAATAGAGTAGCATGCATAAGATTTAAATAAAAAATACACAATAAAAATAACATCCAAACAACAAGATGGAGGGAAGTAGCAATACTCATATATTGATCCAATGGATATGCTTGAATATTAATAAAAACACATGGTGAGAATTATTGGATGCAAATGAGCTCCAAATCCCTCCTTGGGATGGTTCTTTTTTCTTCTTGGCATCCCTCTATCTCACAAATGGTGTATGAAGAAATGTCCTTTCTCTTTGATGAGAGAGCTCACACAAGCATTAGGGTTATGGATTGTATAAATGAGAGAGAAATATGAGTGATATTAGCTCATTCCAACAACATAACCTTCAATTTTCCTCTTCTTTAAATGATACCCCATGTCTTTCATTTACAGAGGAATTCCAAGCTCCACAAAGAACTAGTTCAAGTGTGAAAGCTCCTCATTTGAAATGGAGATTCCAATGCTTGAAAAAGACATTGGGGAGGAAAAAGTACCCTTCATGAATGAGATGGAGCTCGAGTTCCATATTTACATCAGCCTATAGGTACTTGGGATAGGCTTTGCCTCTTCTCCAAACAGGTCAGTTTCACACATGCAAGAAGACTTCCATGACTATTGAAGAAAGCGCTGCACAAGTCGCATGAGTGTCAGTGAATGACATTTGCGCAAGTGTATGAAAACCCACTTTTATAATCTATTTACAAACTCTTTTAAGATGATGTAAAGTAGCCATGAGGGTAGCCTTGTGTAGTGTTCTTGTTCACTGTTGATTTATTTAGATATTATCCTTACTATCTCTTATGTGAAAAATTTAGGGGACAATAGTAACCATTGAAATGAAAATAGAACTCACCAAGAGAGAAACAAGAATAGACACACATGTCCTACTTAAACCTAAGATGAGAACATTGTGTCCCAAATGGGACTTAACCACCACCAAAAAATGTATCTTTTTATTAATTTTGAGTACAAATATGGATGTGTCACTTGTGTTGTTATAAGATGGTCTCTTTTCAATGAGAGGTGAAGGGAAACGTGGACCCTTGTACAACCTTTGAAATTTATTCAAGCTCTTTTATTTAAGAAAGATTATAAAATTTCATTTAAAGTGGGGCAAATAACAAAGTTTAATTTTTCCATATTAACAAAAAAAATCCCAAACTTTCCTTATCATTGCCTTATGAATGTTATGCTTGCATATCGAGAGTATAATTATCATTTTACAAAAAAATACCAAAGAATACCTCAATCACATGCTTATCACTTTGTTTCCTTAAAGTTCATTCCTATCTACCATCATTCAAAGAGACCATGCCCATGTGTTGGATTATAGAGTTGATGCTAGCATACATAAGTAGGTACATTCACTTTGAATTTCACATTTGGAAACAATAGATTTAATTCTCTTTATGCATGTTTTGCAACACCAAATATTCAATGGATCGGTGAAGGACAACCACATTGCTTAGGATATGTATTCATTTTACAGGGTAAATAACCTAAGACTAGAATTAAAAGTAACTCAACATCACACCCTTGAAAGGAAGTACATGCACCATTGTAAGGACCCATGAATTGAATTTAACGTAATAGATCTACAATTTAAATTGACCATAAAAGATCTATGATTTAGCTTGATCACAACTTTTATAATCCGTCCTTTTCACTATAATATAACTTTTTTGAGGGTTTCAATACCTTGAATCTTTAGTTTGATGATCAATCTCATTGTCTAGTCTATGTAAATAGTTGTTTTTTTTATCTTGGATCATACAAAAAATAAGTGGATGTCTTATAGTGTAGAAAATTACTCAACTTGACACATTATAAAAGACAATTACAATGTTATAGTAAAGGACATATTAACAAAGACAATTAAGTTCAACAAGACTGTTAAATTCTCTACAACATGACAACTTTAGATTAGTATGAGGCATTCTTCTTATGCTTCCTCTATAGTAGAAAACATTTATTTTATGGACTTCTAGCTCAACCAGGCTCTTCAATCTATTAGCATAAAATGTTCTCTTTTTAATTTATAAGGATTATATGTATATAAACAATCTAAGCACCAAACAGATCAATAAAAAAGAGAGGACTATATACCTATGGGCGATGCAAAACTTTTTGGTGTCTTAATTTGTTATTTCATTGGTCATGAATTTCTTTGAGAAGTTTCCTTCTTAGCTTTGATACCAAACAAAGATTTATAATACCAAAATAATGGAGAAATTACAATGATTTAAAAATAACACACATTGATCTCAATCTTATTTAATATCAAAGAATGTATTTATAAATAAATGAGCTCTTTGGTAAAACAACCAACCCATAAAGTCACTTAACAAACAACCCCTAAATTCACACAACAAGAATGATCTCATTCTCAAATTACTTCTTCAAGATATGAACACACTAACAACTCCAACAAATCTTCTAATTAGACTAAGGATAATAACACATGAATCATTAACCCAACAATGGCTCCCCTTCCCTACCACTCTAAATTTCCCCACACTATCACCCATTTTCCACCACCACCTCCACCTTGAGCAGAGGCATCCCATAGCCTCACCCAAAAGCCACTAGAGGGATTGGATCCCACCACTGCCACCCTCTCCTCTATGAATTTTAGGGTGGTGAGGTGTCCACCCACTAGGGTGGCATTTCCTCCTCACCGTTCAAATATCTAACACCTCGTGATCATTTCGCTCGACATATATGGCTTCTTCTCTCAAGAAGATCAAGAACCACCGAATCATGGGCTTTCATTCCAACAATTCTAGTAGCCATTGATGGCCTAGTTTGACACTTATTTTTTACCCAACTTGTAGTAGGAAGAAAGTAACTAAAAAATATGGTAATGCAACAATGAAGACCGAGCACTTAGAGGCGTGAATCCTGAGGCATAGTAGATGATGTGGCACTTTTTTCGAAAAGGGTTTTCTAAAAGCCACTTTTTTCTCTATCAAAATTGTAATTTTTTTTTTATATAGAATTTCCTAAATGTTTTTAGAAATTTATAGAAAGTTCCACTTATCACTTAGAAAGTGGTAAGTGTTTGTAAACCCAATGTGACTTTGACCTTGAGTTAAGTAACCTAACTTCACCTCTTCCTCTTCTATGAATATGATGTTTTCTTATGTAATCTTTTAGAATTTGTTGAATGAAAGTAGCAAATTGTTGTTGGTTTTAGTTAGGGTCTTATTGATTTTTGCTCTTCATTGTTCTGATTTTAGTTGTTAGTGATTGAATAATTTTTTGTCTAGGATTGAGGGGTATTTGTAAGATGATGTTGTGTTTTTTATCTCCAACTAGGTAGTTGGTTGTTGTTTTTTTAATTATAACATGTTGATTTCTTCTTATTAATAGTGGCTCTTTATATATTTTGTGTGATAATTTTTGGTATAATTGTTGAAGGAAAAGCAACTATTAAGTTTGGTTGGTGGAAAGAAGGCTTGGAAAGATCCTAGGAGAGCCTATAACCCTTTCTTATATTGTTGGTTGGATCGGTGATATTGTTTCTCCTCCTTTTTATGTTTGTTTTGATTGATTTTCCTTATTTTTGTATTGCTACCCTGAACAAGTAAACTAACAAATATTTTGTTGATTTACCTAATTTAGGACAACCATACCTATTGACAATTTCAATAGTAGTGTGTAGTATTTCCTTCCATTTCATTGTATATTTTAATTTATAACACCAAAAACTTTGTTTACCTATGTAAGGGACTATTAATTTCTCTCTTGCTTTCTCCCATGTAGTTGGGAACCACCCAAAGTCTTATTTTAGGCAAAGGAGAGAGAACATGGAAGTGAACGAAATATTCTAAACATCCATGCATAGACACCTCATAGTTGTGTGATAACATACCAAAATATTCTTTATTTGCCTATTTTATAGCTTCCAAGATTCAGTGGTTAATTGTAGTGTTTTCACACTTTTCAAGAAAATTCAATCACTTGTATATTCACTTGTTCATATATTTATCCACCAAACTAGGGACCAAATTAAAGATTATTTTCACATGGTGGCTATGCATCTCAAAACAAAACTTAACTTCATTTCTATGAGCTTTGTAGTATAGTTTCATTCTTACTTTTTATATAAATTCAAAGTATTGTGATAACCCAAGTTAAAGGAAAAAATGTTCATAATACAAATATGGGGTCATGCTTGGGCTTTCCTTTCATCACACCCACTTGACTTAACACCAAGTTTGGTATGGAGGGTTGATCGATAGTTTTTGAATTTATTTCTTTGATTAAGCATTTTGTTTCTAGTTTGTTGGCCATCAAAGGGACTGCACAAAAATCAAACAAAAATTTGCACCAAAAACACCAAGAAAATGTAGAGAAAATTACACAAAATATATTATGTCTAACACTTGATATTTTACTTCAACGCTTAGTTATATTTCATTTATTTTTAAAGAGGGATATTGTTATAAACAAAATAGATCGTTGAGCCATGTGGATGGCTTCTATTTTTTAATCAAGCATTGTCATTTAATAGACATTAGGATTCAAAGCCATGGAATCCTCATCAAGGGAACCTTATCAATAATATTTCCCTTTATATCACAACAGTGATCAAATTGCTAGAAGTGGTCTCTTTCTTAGACCTTGATTGGTAGTAGAAATTAACTTAACCTCCATCGAAATACTACTTTTCTTGGGTTATCCCAACTAAACTCTCTCAAGGGAGTCTTGGACCATTTCCTTTTCATAGGTATCCTTCTTCAATTGATATAGTTTTAAGAACATGAAAGTTTTAGTGACAAGAAGTGGTTAACCCCCATCCTTCAAATTACATGGTGTACTCTTTACTCTCATCCATTTGATTAGTTGGATTGAAAGATCACAAACTTACTCTTTTTATACCAAGTTGTAATCAAATGATATGAGATAAAAGGTGTGAGCTTGCTTGGGAGGACCTTTAAAATAGATTGGTTTCCTTTATATTCATGATTAATTAGAAAAAAAAATTAGATAAAATTTACCATGTTTATGACTTAAGTCTTTCATCAGTCCACCCTATGCCTTAAACTAACACAACCTTGATTATTTCACAAACTATTCATAATCAACAAACAACAAGGTTCTTATACTCATGACGAAAGTGATCATGTTTTCACAAAGTTTCACTATCCAACCACCCTGGGGGTTTACAAAAAAACACTATCTCCTTCAAGCTTTTGACATGCCAAGTGCCAACCATGTTGCTAGCACTTGTTCTCTTCATTGAATAGTGGTAAAGAGTTCCCTCATAAGAAAAATGTAATAATGTCCTAAATATAATAACATATAGAATTTTATTTCCATGTCTCCAATTTGTGTTAGTACTTAAAATCATAACTCATCGGAAATCATAGGGAATTGATTTTTTAATTTTTTTTTGCTAAGTGGATTATAAATCCAATGCTCTTTTTATCTATCATGGTTGTAGTAGCTTATTAGTGATCTAAGTTGAGTCATAAAACTAAGTATTTTCACCCAATAGACTCATTTCTACTTTGCCCAAATTACTTTCTAGGTCACTTTAAATTTGTTTTCCAAGTCTAGTGATTTATAAACTACGACATATATTCCATTAGAACAGTTCATCACAATAGATATTAAAATATTATGAACATTTTTATTATGCAATTTATTTCCTTAGGTCTTAGATTTATTATTACTAGCTTAGTGCTTAAATTTATGGAAATAACTAAAATACAAAAATGAAAGAATAAGCAAATAAATACAACATCCACACAAATGAATAGAAGATGTAACCTAGGAAACTTAATATGGGAGAAAACCTAGCTAGAAGGTGAGGCATGTGCTCTGGTCTCTTGTCTTCAATTATGATATGGAAGTACAAAGAAAGGGGCACTCACTGTGGAGTTTCCTTTGACACTATGGAATGAATGGATACTACATAATCTTCTACCTCCCATGTTTGCTTTAATATCCCACTCCTAGATGCTCTAGTCAATTATGGAACAAGTACAATGCTAAAAGAATGGAACCCTTCTCTTCCAAGTGGCCTAGCATTTAACATAACCTAATAGTCATCTAGGGTTAGGGTTAGGGTTTTTGCATGCCTCAACCCTCAATTATGTTAGGGTTTTGGACCCTCTACAATCTTCTTGAAATTCCACACATGATTATCCCCACATGTGTGAGTAATGGGGGTTGATGTGGCATCCACTCAGTACCATAGTGGTCAATAGACTAGGTCAACTTGTCGGAAGCATAACTTCCACATACGAACTCCAATTGAGGTGATTTTTGCATCGCCGTAAACTTTTTGATGTGTAGAACTACATTGAGGGGTTGGAGACATGCTCATAAATTTTTGACCCCAAAAAGTGTCGTTTGATGTCTCAAACTAGCTTTGGAAGGTTCTAGACCCCAAATATCCAAATTGGGACCTACCACTAAAATGGGCCCTGCAAGCCAATTCCTCTAATTTTTCCACCCAAAAAGTACCGATATAGATGAAAAATTATATAATGATCCATTTCGGATCACCTAGTTAAGCAAATAATTTGTTGTTCACATTTTTATTTCTTTCTATTCACAATTTCTATCCATATGAAATCAATAAGTTATAGGTTTCACATGCACCTTTGACCTTCTTTTACACATTTGTGCTTGAAAATATTACACAGATAGTTGATTCAGTCCCCAATTAGCCCTATAAAGTTGTTTAAATCTAATTTCTAGGTGTATAAGAGCCATAACAACTTTTATTTGCTCTTTCGAGTTGGTTTTTCTGGAAAATCAACTAACTCATAAGCCCCATACCTTGTATATTTTTCATTAGTTTTAACATTTTTGGTCCTCCAAGGAGTTGAGGTAGGACAATACCTCATTGAGTGGTCATAAGAGGGCTTGTATGCAAGTACTTCACCTCCCTTCTTTCCCATTTTACCTCTTCGAAAATAAGACCATCCGAAGTGTGAGTAGCCTCTACCTTGTGTCAAGCTACCAAAGAGGTGGATAATTGACTTGACTGCTACATAGATAGGATCCACCATAATTGATGTATATTGCTTCAAATAGAGAGGATATTTTATAATCATAAAACTTAATCCAAAACACTACAAGATAGTTATATCCCACCGTTATTTAACAAACAAACACCCACACAACAAATAATATATTAGTTTATAAACAAGTTTTCTATACTTTATTTTGAAACCCTTTAAACACTTGACTTTGTTAATATTTT
>JZKD02S2026653.1:398827-425137 GCA_000966675.3 Picea glauca
TTTAGCTTAATTTTTTTTTTTTTTTTGTTGTTGTTGTTGTAGATGGCCATCCTTGAATCATGTATATCCTTGTTTTCTTGCATGCTCCCATTATGCTCAAGATTTTGTTACCATTAATAATTGCTTCATTATGTGTATTCTTCCACACATGCATGTTTTAGAATGTAATCCGGGATTCTTGGCGTAATGGAAGTAAATCCTGTACAACACATTGTCTAATTTTCAACAACCATCAAATCATGGATCTAACCTTTCAATAGGGTATTTATATATAGTCCCTCCTCATGGGACTATTTAAGAAGACAACTCCTTGTTGCACCTCTATCGTCTGCTAGAAACATATCCACTCATGAGTGGACAACAACTTATCTTTTAGTTGTCCACCTACATAATCTATACATGCATGCTCATTAAGCACATTTAAAATTTGTCTTCCTTATGGCGACATGTTGAGCACTCAACACACCCTAAAAATTCTATGTCAATTTTTCACTTTTTTGGGTACCACTTGATCTTTGCACAGTCTGAATTCGATTTTATTTTAGAAATTTTTTGTCTTTGCTTATTTTCCTGAATCCCGTTATCTTTTCAGGTTTGTCTAAATTATTAAAATCCATGAATCACATAGGATTAACACTTAAATAAGAAATCAAACAGCCAAAACACTTCACCTGACGCGCTCCAAAATTCAGCATCAGAAGGAATTAAGAGGTGTAAAAGATTCACTTGGAAAACATCATTCGTCGTGTGCCAATCTTCACCAACATTGGCGAAAGGAATCTTTTTGTTTCACGACAAGTATCACCCACATACATTTCCAATATTCGATCCCCTTAGGCATCGGTAAAAGGCGAAGGGACTAAACGTCAAGGAAGAAAGAAAAGATATCGTTGATAGCCAATACCCGATGTGTTTGTCGGAATCGGAGAAGACTGAATCATGATGAACATTTTGACTATGCTAAAGATCTTCCCCCGATCATTGATTCCCGAAGCATTTCGGCATCGAGAGTTTTCGAAGAAGCTAATCCAAAGAAAAACACATGATAGGTTTATCCTTGATCGCCGACCCCCGATACCATTTCGGCATCGAAGATCCTAGGTTTAGTTTGGAAAGCACAACTTGAAGAAAGTCCCGACTCTGACTAATACTCATGAGTTAAGTCACCGGTCTTCAATGACACATGTCTTTGCTAGATTGGAGAAACAAAGATAAAAGAACCACCTATCTTTGCCTTTAGGAAATCCGACCACTAGGTGATCGCCGAGGGCGCCGAAGCTAAAAGAACCAGAGGTAGGAGAAGGTTCCTCTCCAGGGGTAGGAAAACAATTGGAATACACACCAAGGCTGGAACTAGTCATTAAGACATCTACAAATAAGGTTTTCATTCAACCGTCAGTTTTTGTAGACACAGAGGAAAACACAGGGACCAAGACGACACTTCCACATTGGGGAGAACTCTTCAAACAGATCATCCGAGAGGAATTCCCAGAGTACATCCCACACAATGACCTGGATGTGAGAGCGCTCGACGACTAGGTATTCTTGAATATCTAACGATCATACTTGCACATGGTAGCAAGAAGAACCCATGTGTTTCCCTGTATAGAACTTCTACAGTGGCTCATCGACCACAAAAACACACATAAGTGTTTAATCAACGACGACAATGGTGAGTGTGTTAGAGTGTTCCTTCCGATGGAGGTCCAAAAATATTACAAGATTAGAGACCCGGAGGAGCAACTGAACATTGATTTCATTGTGAAATTCTACGAGCACCATGACACTAGCCGAGTAATGGCCTCATGGTGGAGAGAAGATAACAAATACACCAACCAGAATTTCGACTGGTACCAAATGACCAACCTAAGAGAACCATACATCTTCCTAATGGCTCTCATCTGCTGGTTGTATGGGGAGAAAGACTGTTTCAGATTTTCGGAGGCATGGATGCCTCTAGCATACACAATAGCTATTTCTGGGAGAGACTTCAACTGGGGAGCTATAATTTCCAAGTAGCTGAACATTTGCATACAACAGGCTCAGACGTCGAAAGAAGGGGAGACTCCAACCTTCTACATGGAATCACATTTGTTGGATGTCATGTGTGCTATAAACGTCTTCTCTAGCATGAACCTAAGATGACATGTCAAAGAGATCCCAATCCATGTATATTTCAACGTCTTATGGGAGAACAGGTACAAAAAATTCTACTCCCTCATCTGCAATGAATTCATCGCACACATTTATTTTATTCTTTTCAAGAAAGAGTGTTCGGGACTATCAGCTATGGCCAAAAAGGTGATATCAAAGGTCGACCTACATTAGGGTATTAGGGGCCAATAGAGAACCTCACCTCCTACCAACATATGTCCCTAACTGACTTTTAGTGGGAGAGATATTCTACTAGACCATCCTACAAAGTTACAATGCCACCCTGGTCAAGGATAATAAGTGAGCATTTATACCTTATGGATTCCATGTAGGCTTCTACACGGTGAAGGACACCTCTCAGGCCAAGCAAGCAAGAAGGACTGAGCCAATTGGAGTTTAGATTCCAAACCGGTCAATTCCACAAACATGACCCAAAGGGTCTAGTCTTGAAACATGCCTCACAAGTGTCGTCCTACTGGCCATACACCCACGACAAATTTGAAGATGAAGTCTTCATAGAAAATTCCCAAGACTGGGATGAAGTGGTGGCAAGGATGGTCGACCGCAAGATGACTAGGTTCAAATCCATGATCCTGGATGAACATGTGATGATCCTAGAACAATCATCTCAAGGGTCCCTCAGGGCCAGAGAAGAAATGATAGCGGCCGAAGCAACATAAGCCCCCTTGGAAATCCCAATTCAAGAAAGAGGTTTCCCTATGGAATAGGATGCACATGAAAGGGGATTTTTCTCATGTTAGAATAGGCGCAACGAGTGATTGATCAGTTGCAAGATGACCCAGACATCTCAGAAACGACAAGAATATCCCATGTCGATAACCCAGGCAGGCCCAAGTGACCCTGAATCTATAGACATTGATGAAATTAACGGGTTAGACGACCTTTAATTCACAATGACACCAACCAGATCACCGACAGATGTTTCGAATCATCTAGAGACAGTCAGAACATCAGGGAGAACAAGTGCGCTAAACCCCCTAAGTGAACTGATAAAAATCTATGATGATGATGAGAGCCCGGAGGTATCCCTTGTGACCCATGTACATATTGAAGAGGAAAAGGAACCAGAGAAGACATCTTCCCCTATTCTCGATGCTCAAATTTAGAGGGTTCCATAGAATGAACAAGAATTTGAGAGTGTCTTCGACACTGAGCTTCCCAATGCACCGGAGACCCATAGCAGGAAATCGGTGTCTCAATGAGCGATGATAAAATAAGTACCGAGCCTATCCCCGATGCCTAAATTTCTATCGATACTCAAACCAATGATGAGAAATAGACAGAAGTCGGGCCTTCATAACATAGAGAGGAAGTTCAAGAACCCAATCGTGAACAAGTATATACCATTGGGAGTTTGGGGAATACACTCACCTGGGGAGATCAAAAAATCCCCGAACCTGTGGATGAAGTAGCCGACATACATGCCATTGCTTATGAGTGGAAAAGGAAGGATATCATCCAGAGAACCACCAAGAAGAGGAGGATCACTTTATATTGCTCCATCCTCATCACTATGGAAAAAAACCTTATCAACATAGAACATGCTAAAACGTCCGAACTTATCGGTGTAAGGATGGAAATCACAGATGCCACCCTAGACAGAGCTAAAAGGGATGAAGAGGAGTTGGCTGCTACTTTAAAAGCATTGGAACATTTGCGCCACTTGGAGAAATATTACCAGGACACTACACAAGCCGCGATGTACCTAAGGAGCGAATTCAAGGAGGCCCACAACAAGTTTACAGATGAACGACACCTTTTCACTGCAAGGATAGTCGAGCTACAATAAGACACCCTCATGGTGCTAGCCATGTGAAAACATATGGAGAGGTGGTATGAGAAGGTGCAACAAGCCGTGGAAAGAATCGACTATATCAATGTGGTGCAAAAGGGCCGATATGTCAAAGAGCACAACATCTGAGTGCTAAGGGAAAGCAACATCGACCACATCAGGAAATTGACCGAGTATTGGGTTAAAATTTCCTGGGAACCTCACCGAGAAATCCAAGAGAAATGGGCCAAGTGCGAGAAAAACTAGATCAAGATCAATTGGGTGATGAAAGACATTGAAATCCCTGAGTTTGGCATGCCCGATGACCTTGTCAACTTGCGCGACATATTCAAGTCACACACAGAGCAAGACTCATCATGGGCTGAAGAAATAACAAATGTGACAGACACGGTTCCGGGTCAGGTGCGACAGTTTATGGAGCACCTGATCAAATCTCGGGCTATGCTGCAGTAGTTAAGTGCCAGTATAGTCAAGTATCGAGCACATGCGGTAGAGATAAGAGAGATTCATTCGGCCTCGATGGAAAAACATAGATTCACATACGCCAATACCTGTGAGGATTTGTTCATCAAGTGGTCGGAGTACGAGAAGAGTCACTCTCTTAAGTGATATCTTGAGATGACTCTTAGAAAAACTGATAGAAGAAAGCGCCATGTGGTGAGTTTTGTTTTACTTAGCTACACATTAGTTGTTATTTTTAGTTAATTTTATGTTATAAATAAGAGCATCGACCGGTTAGTTAAGGGTCGATGGTTGCTACAAAGACCCTCATTTTTGGTTTTGTTAAGAACTATTTCAGAGCTACCTTTAATTGAGAAGTTCATTTGGGACCAGAGACAAGTTTGTGTTTTCATCAAATGTGTGTATGATTGGATGTGGAGAAGAATTATTTCCTATTTTGTCTCATGAATGGATGTTGTAACAAGTAAGAGCTACTAAATATATTGAGAAGTTATCTGATGCAATATTTTACAGTTCTTTTCTCTACTAATGAAGATAACTCATTGTGTTATTATGTGATTGATGATTAGAGTTAAGTGAATTATTTTACTTGCCATTGTTTATCACATGCATGTTTTCTTCTGATAAATTATATCT
This sequence comes from Picea glauca, assembly GCA_000966675.3. Lineage (NCBI taxonomy): Eukaryota > Viridiplantae > Streptophyta > Pinopsida > Pinales > Pinaceae > Picea > Picea glauca. The sequence goes on from JZKD02S2026653.1 coordinate 403,893, forward strand.
CAGTTAGTAATTGGAATACTCACATGGTTAACTTATTAGTACTAGGCATGTGGTAGACGATCACTATCTGTATGCTAGAGTAAAGGGTTATCCCAAGCTCAACCTCTTCTCCATGTTACACATTATTTTGGTCACTTTGATGATGACCCCATAGGCATGTGTTCAGGCTTCTAAAAAAATCTTTCACATGAGGAAAATAGTTGAGTTTATTCCCCTACAAGGCACATTTTTAGAATGACGCCGCAGGTTGATAGTGGTACACAGTGCGAAAATCAAGGATTTATGTAGGCTTCTCTATGCCTGGCCTGTGGGATTTTTGCATGCTGCTATATAGGCAGGGTGCGACGACGCTTGAATCTAAGAAAAGGAAGAAGTTTCTAGAATGAGAATCTTCTAGAATGTGAGGTGGCGTCTGTATGGTTGTGATCTTACTGGATTTTCTGATTTAGTGGGATCATCCTCATCCTATTAACCACTTCATCTTCTCCTATATAATAACGGATTTCTCATGGAAAAGGTTAAGCAAGGTCAAGAAATATTGAGCAAATAATATACTAAAGATTGTGTGAAGAATCCTGATACAATTGATGCTTGAGGCCTCCATTTGTCCATCAAGCCTTGTGGATTATCTTCATGCAAATTCAGAGCAAGTGTATGTGTGTTGGAACAAAGGATCACCGAAAGGGAACTTGTGACATCAAGGAAATCCGGTTGTATCTTCCACTTTTACTTAATATGATACAACGACATGTTTCTTTCCCATAAAATCATTAGTATTTTATTACATGACTCCTTGATCACATGTTTAGGTTTCCATCGAATCTATAATAGTTTCCTTCACTTTGGTTGGTTTGTGTCATTACATATCTGATCTCACAAGAGCACCGAAGCGAAGCAGGGACAACAAAGATATAAGGAAGTGATATATAAAGGTATGTCATACACTCCTTCTTTGATGATAAATTCAATGGTGGCAACCTAGGGAAAGCTTCACGTCCTATCTTGTTTTGTTCTAGATCCAGGTGGATCTAGGGAGATTAGTTTATGTCTGCATTCACTGATTTATCCAATAACAAAATTGGCGACTCCATTGGGGATATGACTTGATTGTGGTTTTTTGTTGGCCATTTTCTCTTTACATATTCTTTTCACTTGAAATCAGTCTCTGAGTCTGTGGGAGATCCATTCAAACTCTTTGGATTTAAAAAACCACTTAGATCCTTTACCCTTTTCTCAGAATTTCTTGATTTACAAACACCTTTGCACTGTACCTTCTACATAGCCTGCGAAAACCTCCAATTTCCGCACCTTAGTTGTTTTATTCAGTGCGGGATTTCCACACCCTATCTGTTTCTAGCCTGTAGAAACCATTAATTTCCACACTACGATATGCTATCAGACTGTGACGACGTTTGTGAAATTTTTTGAGTCGGGACTTAGCCTTTGTTGATGCTCAGTTTTTTAATTAACCAACTGGAAAGAATTTTTAATGCCAAAATATGACTTTTTTTGGACATTTGAGTTGTTGTTGATTGGTTTTCAGAGATTGAACACCTCTCTTAGTCATTTTCCAGTTTTCTTTTTTATTTTTAACAAGAAGGGTATAATCGCTGAGCTTGTATCTGACTGCTTGTTTGATTAAAAATATTGGATTAGATTTGAAATTTTGGATTGATTACGTATTCTGGATTTCTTGATGATTGAGAAGTTGTCTCTTCATTTTCATTTGAGGAAATACTTTCTCGTCATTTTATTTTTTGTCTTCATTGAAAGTTCGATTTGGGTGCTTGTTGAAGGTATAGATTTTCTTGAATTTCTTGTCTTTTCTCTGCCATGCCCTTGGGCTGGTCTTAGAAAGGAAAAATTTGAAGTTATCTATTCATTTGAATAAACATACATAGGAAAATTTATCGCATTTAAGAGAAGAGAACATTGAAGAACTTCATTGTTCATTGGTTGTTTGAAATTGTGTTCATTTAAAGAAAAAGGAAGTATGTTTCGTAGTTTACATTATTTCGGAAACACCTTCTCCCCGCTGTAGATAGAATTCATTGAAAGAAAACTTGCATCATTCATTTCTATTTTCATATTATTGGGTCAAGGTCATACATAACATCGGTTTCATTCCCGTCTCTCTCTTGAGTAACAACAACTTTTAAAAATATTGCGAAAATCTAAAATTTAACTAGTAATTTTTTCTAGGGCTCTTTGACACCAACATTAGCTAGGCTAGAGCTTTGGAATACGCAATGAGACACACTTTCCAAAGCACAAAAAACACAATAACATCTTTTGATAGGGAGTGTAAAATTCCTTTTGCAACATTTTGTCCTGGGAAGCCCTTCTCACACAAGGGTCAAACCTGAGGTCGCATTGATATTAGCAGAGTTACTCACTCTGCTTTGTTGGTCTCGATGTAGAGATTGCACGTATTATGAGGGTCGCTTAAAGGTATACCCACAATGATGAGTGGACACCTCTCAATTTGATTTCAGGCTAGATACCCTACCCTTGCATGTGGATCGAACTGTTGACTGTCTCCCAAGGCATCATTGTTGTTTTTGGTAGCCTTAGTTGCCTATCTTCTTAGGGTCTTACAAGTCTTCACAATACCTGGAATCGACGTTGGCTAGAATCACTCGGGATCCTTGGAGGGTATACCCACGATTATGTGTGGGATCTTGCACCAGGGTGTAGGTCCGTTAAGTAGGTCGTCAACGTAACTTTTCCACCCTCGCCCAACCCCTTCTTGTCTTGACTTCACGACATTGGATTTCATCACCAACTAGTAGCTTCGCAACAAGAAGGTTTTGTTTGCTTGGTTTTGATTCCTATATTCTACTAGAAAGTGTTGTTTGTTTACGTAGTTGGCCATAGATTTTTTCCGTAAAATTTTTGGTTCGACCAACATTGACCCTCCATGTCGTTCACGTAGGATGTAAAGACGACCTCCGGAAGATCTAGAAGTTTCCCAAACCTTGCTCCCTAATCCACCAGAGGACTCTCCTCAACAAAGTGAGATCCAGGACCACATACCTTCACAAGTGGAGAGGACTGACTCTTTAGAAAGTTTTTGAATCATTTCCGATTCTTTGGACGCTTTACGCTTACCTCCTGGATATGTGAGACATATTCTCTGACTCAACTCGTCTGGAGAACTTGTTGTTGACACTTCTGGAATACCAATTGAATTCCTTGCTGGCCTTGAAAATGAGGATCCTTTTTGGACCATTGACATATCTCAAACTCTGACTTCTAGACAGAACCCTCCCGGCTTAGAGGCAGACGCTGAGATACCTATCATTTCTGAACCACTCGAAACATCTACTACATTTAAGATACCTTTAGATAATTTTAACAGTACAACTTGTTATTTCTTCGCTGGTTCAGAGGTTGGTCCTAGCTCAACTATCCCTCTTCAGCAGGCCCATTCCATGATGGTTCCAAACACTACGATTATCCCCGCTGGGAACACGGTGGCTAGCCAACCTCCTATTGGTACATCGCATTCATCCAGACAAATCCCATCACTCTCTCTTGGGTATAATGCCTTGAATTATTTTCTCCCCATTCCTACCCAAGTTCCATCTAGAGCTTATGGAGTCTTTACTCCTCCTAGGTATAATTCTTCTTTCGGTTCTATTCCGACACCATCCTAGTTCCTCTCTGGAGGGTCTAATCCACCTTTTATAGGAGGATTCAGACCCAGTGGCTCTACTACCTTTGGAATTTATACTCCGTTATTCACTTATGGTTATCAAATTCCTATTGGGGGACAATATAACCCATGTGGGAAAACTCAGTTTGGAGGTCAAACCCAAATTGGGGCATCATCCTCACCTGGAGGACAATCCCTAATTGGAGGATATAATCCATAGTATAGACAGAACATCCCCGGATCACTAACCCAGTATTGGAATCTTCTTATTCAAGGGAATCCATAATCGTTTGGGGGGAAACAACCTCAGGTTAACTCTTTTATACCCCCTAGTTTAGGCAGTCATACCTCATTTCTTCCAATCCCATTTGGGGTTTGAACGTTCAACCTAGTGTCCCTCCCCAAGGGACCATCGCCAATCAGTACAACCCTATGGCCTACCTGCCTCTGCACACACGCCCAAATTTGTTAGGACCTTCTCCTCACATACAAACTGCTTATGGTCCTACTGGTCTACCGACGAGACTCCCTCCCCAAAGTTACTAGTATCCTCATGTGAATAGACAATTACCTTTTTTAGCCACCTTGGATCTACCTAATTTGTCTAGAATCTTGAACGATCCTATCCTGCATTTTCCCCACTGGCCCGTGATACCGACCAAATTATCGTCTGACATCCCAAAATTTGATGGTAAATTGGGAGAGGATCCGAACAACCATGTCATGACTTTCCACCTTTGGTGTTCATCCAACTCTTTGATGGATGATTCCATTCGGTTACGAATCTTCCAACGAACTCTCACGGGTTAGTTTGCAAAGTGGTATATAGAACTACCATGAGGCTTCTTCACTGAATTTAATACCCTTGCCTTGGATTTCCTTACACACTGACAATTACTGATCCGTTATGAAACATGAACCAAGATCCTGAGTTCCTTCAAACAAACTAAATCCACTCACATCTCTAATCACATTCATGAGTGGAGACGAAGAAGACGTTTGATCAAACTCAATATTCTAGATCAGTTATTGGCGGAGTGGTTCAAGAAATCATTTGTGAATAAGATCTCTCATGATATTTCCATGGGTGGCATTGTCACCGAAGAACAGGCTATTATTTGCCCTCAGTACCTCAACCTCGTTTATTCATAGACGGGTAATCTTTACGAATTACTCCCTGATGCACCTCTCCCTTCTACCACCGGTACTTCAACTACCCCTGTTGCTTCTCATGCGGCTGACGGTGTGATTGGCACTTTCCATGCTCAACCTCAACATACGCAAGACTCTTCCACCAACCCTAAGTCCAATGCTTCTAATGTTCAAAATTTTCCGTCTCCTACTCCTCCCACCGGAAAAACCTCTGAGGTTAACTCTGTTCAATCTATCTCTGTCAGAAAGAATAAATCTAAAAAAGGGAAGGGTAAGAATAAGGAGGAAAAAAATAACCCACAGTTTGAGAAAACCAAAACCCAACCTGTTGATGATAAGGATAAGTGCAAACCTCGATACCCTTGCCTTATTTGTGGTGATGATCATTATACGAAACATTGTACAAGATGGGACGATGTTACTAAGTTCATCCAAGGGACCATGAAACCTCCCACACTTGCCGTTTTGTCTCAACCTTTCCCTTCTCAACAACAGGCCCAACTGGTCATCCATGACCAACCCTCTCCCTCCACTACTTCTTATGTACTCATGTGTACTGGTGATTCCAGAAAGAACGACGTTACACTAACCACTCGAGCCAAAGGTTATTCTTCCTCAAAGGAGAAGGTTGACGATATACCACCTTCGTTGGTTCAACAACCTCCTTCAAATTCACCTCCCAATGGTCCTCTTCATCTCGAAATATCGAGTCTCGATACAGTTCTTCACCCTCCCCCAAAGGGTGTTGTTCGAAAGTCCGCCTTCAACCCTCATGCATGTGCTGCTCAGAAATCTAGTATTGTAGAAGATCTGGCGCAAGCACCTTTTGCGATGTCATCTCTCGAAGTCCTCCAAATTTTCCCTACTCAATGGAAGTCACTGCTAAAGGCTATTGGTGGAATTGATCCTACAGATACAAATTTGATAATTTTTTACCTCGAAGATCACAGTTAGAGACTCCCCCCTCAACTAGAATTCCAAATACAAGTTGTTGTCTCCTACAAGAGCATCTGTAGGACTGTTATTGATGAGGGTGCCTCCATGTGTGTAATGTCTGTTGCATGTTGGAAAGATATTGGCTCTCCTCCTCTTATTGAATCACATAACACGCTTAAAGCCTTCAATGGATCTGGCTTTAAAATCTGCGGTGTACTTCCTTCATTGTCTATTACGTTGGAAGGAAAATCGATCAACATTGAAGTTGAGGTCTTTGAGGCACCTCTCGATTAGAACCTCTTACTTGGCTTTAGTTGGATTGATGTGATGCACATTGTTGTGTCTACCCTTTTCCATGTTTTACATTTTTCACATCAGGGAAAGGTCATCACTGTCGACCAGCTAGCCTTTTTCAACTCTAACACCCGTACTAGCAACGTCCCTTTTATTGCAAAGACACCTCCTGGGTATGAGAACATTGGTGTAGGCCTACTTAAAGATTCCACTCTGATGGGAACGTTCCCGATCCCACCTCCTGATGTTCTACCTCCTTTTGTTGCCTCGATCAACATGATTTCCACCTTGGTTTGCCAAACTCACCAGTCTTTCGACCCATGGATCATACCCAAACTTGGTGATTATCTTCACTATAGCGACCAAATGCCTTTAAGTCTGGTTGAATCCGCCTATCATGCCATTCAATTGACAACCCCTTTCACTCCCTCTCTTGGTGATTCGTCTCCTGACCCATTCCACGTTGTTTTTCCCATAGACGAGATGATTATGTCAGTTATGTCGATGGAAGAAACCCCCTGGGATGATGGACATCATCGTTCCATTCTCTTCCTCAAACAACACACCATCGAGAGTTAACAACGGATCTTGACCCCATCGATCATTGTTGTCATTTCCTCTGTTCCTGAGACATCATACGATGTGTTATATGAAGGGAACTTAAGTAATATTTCACCCACCATCCCCCTTGACATATCCATTAAACCTGGAGTTGTTGAAAATGTTCACATTGGAGCTTTGTGCTCTTCTTCCGAGGCTGTCGCCTATAAATACCTTTTCCAAGAGTTTCATGACATCTTCACTTGGAGCTATGAAGAAATGTCGGGTATTGACCCTGATATTGTTGTCCACGAAATTAAGATGTACCGGGGTGCTAGACCCTTCCGATAGAGATTTCTTCTGGTCCACCCTCGTAAATCAGCTGCTATTAAGCTTGAGGTCGAAAAACTTATTAAAGTCAGATTTATTTATCCTGTGGCTTTAACTGATTGGGTATCCAATCTCGTTCTAGTAAACAAGAAACAAGGTACAATCCATGCCTGCGTCGATTATAGGGATATAAATCAATCTTGTCCTAAAGACAACTTTCCCACCCCCTTCATTGACCAGATCATCGACGATTGCATCGAGAGTGAAATATTCTCTTTAATGGAAGGTTTCTCTAGCTATAATCAAATCAACATATTGCCTGCGGATCAACACAAAACCGCTTTTATTTGTTCTTGGGGCACCTTTGCCTACCAAAAACTACCCTTCGGTTTAAAGAACGTTAGTGCGACATTTCAACGTGCCATGTCTTATGCTTTTCATGATATTAAGCACATTGTACAACCATATCTAGATGACCTACCGATACATTCCATGCATCGTAGCGACCATCCAGCACACCTCCGAGCCATTTTCCTTCGTTGTCGATTCTATCATATACGCTTAAACCCACACAAATGTGTTTTTTGTGTGGAGTCCGACCAAGTTCTAGGTTTTATCGTGTCATGCCAGGGGATCAGGGTCGATCCTTTGAAGGTTGAGGCGATCCTCAATCTACCTCCTCCTTATTCACTTCGCTAGATTCAAAGTTTGCAAGGGAAGGAAATTTTTTTACGTCGTTTCATCCCAAACTATGCTCAATTAATGCTCGGATTTACTCGACTGCTAAAGAAAGGTTCTGAGTTCGTATGGGATTCCACTGCCAACAAATATTTCAAAGCTTTGAAACTGACTTTAACCTGTACCCCATTACTTTTCCCACCCGATTATAGTTGATATTACTTCCTTTATCTCACTGCTTCGGACTCTACCATTTCCATGGTTCTAGTCCAATAATATGATTCACACGATGAACATGTCATTTATTATTTGAGTCGGAGTCTCACGACTACTGAAGACAAATAATTACATGTTGAAAAACTGGCCTTGGCAGCTGTTCAAGCTGTCCAGCATTTTCGTCACTATATCTTACTATACAAGACCACTGTAATTTCCAATTGCAACCCGATGCAACACATTCTTACATGCCAATTTCTAGGGGGAAAATACTCCAAATGGATGGCAATTATCTAGGAGTTTGACTTAGAATTTGAATGCACTAAGTCTAATAAATCCTTGGTGTTTGCCGAACTGATATGTGACCTTCCCTGCATTGAGACAAAGAATGTAGCAGAGGATTATTTACCCAATGAATCCCTTTTTTTGAACAGTTCTGATGACCTTTGGTATGGGGATATCATTATCTATACACAAACTCAGACTTTCCGGCCCAATTTGTCTAGCATTGACCGTCGCATACGTTACCAAGCCCGTCAGTACATTATCCTCGGTGAAACTCTTTATCGTCATGGGGTTGACTCCATTTTTCGACGATGTCTCACCTATGATGAAGCTGAGAAAGCTTTGAATGACTGCCACTTTGGAGCATGTGGTGGTCACATGTCTAGGTATGCTACTGCCCAAAAGATCTTACAAACAAGGTATTTTTGGCCTTCTTTATTCAAAGACTGTATTATTTCCATCCAAAAATGCCATGCTTGCCAAACATACAACAACAAGATAAGATTGCATCCTGCTCCTTTACACCATGTAGTTTCCGTTGGACCTTTCGTGAAATGGGGCATTGATTTCATGACCTGTAAACCTCACTCAGCCGGGGGTCATGGATACATTATCGTAGCTATGGATTATTTCACAAAATGGGCCGAGGTGATGCCTACTTTCAACAATACCAGGAAAAATGCAACCCTTTTCATATTTAATCATATTATTACTTGATTCGGGATCCCAAAATCTATCATTACTGATCATGGTAGCCATTTTCAAAACTTTATGATGTCTGAGCTTACTAATAAGTTGGGCCTTCGACATGAAAACTCAACCCCCTACTATCCACAGGCCAACGACCAAGTTGAAGCAATAAATAAAATCCTTATCACTATGCTTCGTCGGATAATAGGAATCCATAAGACCACCTGACACATGATGTTGTTTTCGACATTATGGGCCTATCAGACATCTATGAAGTCTGCTATGGGATCTACCCCCTTTCAACTAGTTTATGACATTGAAGTTGTTCTCCCGATTGAATGTGAAATACCATCTTTGAAGCTAGTCATCAAACTTCTCCCAAACACCTCTGCCGAAGAGGAACGTCTATTGTATCTTATGCAATTAGATGAGACCTGTCATGATGCCACCCTAGTTATTGAAACCCAGAAGAAATGCGTAAAATCCCAATATGACAAACATGTTAAGCCACATGTTTTCTCTAAGGGATATTTAGTTCTCCTCTATGAACAAGATCGTGATCTGCTAGGAGCCGAAAAATTCGAAGCTATGTGGTGTGGTCTATATATTTTCAAACAAGTGTTAGAGAAGGGAGCTTACGAGTTAGTAGATTATGATGGCATTCCTTTGAGTGAAACCAGAAATGGGCTTTACTTGAAGAACTACTATGCTTAGACTGTATCTATACGAGTGCTTATACTTTTATTGTACCATACTCTTGTGTGTTACTTTTGTGTGTTTTTAATTATTTGGTTTAGACCCCCAACTGCTTACCTTGCGTTGTGCTTGGTTTCCAGATGTTGACGTCTTCTCTACCCTATATTGGCTTCGCTGATGGTGCTAGCCGTAGTACTCAGAACCTAGTTTTTGTTGCTTGGGAAATCTATGCACCCACCAACAAACTTATCAGTTTACAAAAAGTTTGTCTCGGTTGTGCAACCAATAATATCACAGAATATAGCGTAGTCATTGAATTATCGACTGATGCTATCTCACTTGGGATTCGTCACTTCATTGTACGACTTGATTCACAGCTAGTAGTACTCCAGTTAAGTAATGTCTACACTATCCTAAGTCCTACTTTGTTACGGGTATATCTACAAATTCGCCTCTTGGAATGTTATTTTGATTATATTGAATATCAACACATTTCTAGATGTCTAAATACATTCACTGATGCTCTAGATAGTTATGTGCTAGACAGACATTTGATACATTTATGAATCCAATCACACATTACACATTGTATATAAAAGCAGAGTAAGCCGGTAGAAGCCTCATATATATATATATATAATGTAAATGTTTTACAAAAAGTGTTTTCCATCCAAGGACCAAAATATCAAAATATAGAGCCCATGGCTCCTACCAAATAGCATCACAGATGCCGCTCAAAATAGTATCATGGATTTCACTTGTGATAGAACACTATTGCTCGTGCTACCCAATGAAGTAACCGACTAAGTGAGCCAGACACACGTACAGTATGGCACTGATAACGCCTCGGTACCTCCTCAATCGACATGTCGGGGATGTCTGTCGTCAAGCCTTCTAAGTTCTGCTCTGTCGCCTCATAGTTGTCGGCGTCCCACCTTGCTACCACACGTGCCTCTCCTCACCTATGAATCGGAGATGTGCCCAGAGGTCGATGCGTTCCTACATCTTCATAGTCAAAAGTCTCTAATTAGTCTTTAGATCGAAAACACAAAAAACATCTAATATCCTAAAAAACCAAAAAACACTATAAAGAACAAAATGTCTTTCTTACCTAGATCTCCCCACTGATATCCATCAGGGAGAGCCAAGTCTATATCACTCCGAAATTCTAGGCCGACATATGCATAATCATCAATCATCAAGATTTGGGGCCTTAACCAGTCAAAAAATGCATCATTGTAGTTGATAATAGGGCCCGCTATGTGCCGAGCCATAAGGTCACACCACCATTTCATTCTTGGGTCTCGTGGGGATGGTATTCCCCACTCTACCTGTAGCCACAAATGAGGGACTCTTTCTAAGAAGAAAGACACCAAAATGGATCCATACCCAAACTTCTTTAGGTCTCCTCTCTTTCTTTTAGTGAGTTACGTCTTCATACTCCGGAGAAAACCATCACACCAATTGAATACTTGAGGTTCTAGACATTCAATGGCATATTGAAAATAACTCTGGAGTGCCATGTGCGACGACGCGCTTCTTGACATCCATGCAATGGTAAATAGGATGGTTCTGAGAGTCATATCTTGCACACCTCAGATAGCCACCTTACCTTTGCGCCTTTCGACATCCAGTTCACAGTGACGACGGATATACTCGCTCATCGCCAAGCCACCACCTCGACCCCCTATCAGAGTCACACATGCCAAGCCACCACCTCGACCCCCTATCAGAGTCACACATGCCCCACAACGAGATAACCCCGTTAGAAAGTAAATATCCACAATGTCCAAGGAGAGGGCATGAACACCCATGTGAAATACTTGTTGTTTTGCATCCCACATATGGACCAAGTACTCTAACAGTCTCCGTTGGGCTCTCATACACTGGACTTTGAAAAACTTTAATAGGCCACATTGTCGAAGATAATCAATAGTTCCTGGATCATTCAAATCCATAGAATCGTCATATTCATGTTCACATTCTCTCCATTCCAACATTTTTGCAATCAAACACCTGCATGGAAGTAAGAGAGGATAGTTATCACCCTTATCCATCCTTTTTGAATTTCTTTTTGGTTGAATGCTTGCTTTTCTTTTTTGGTTTTCGACCACCGCAACTGAGCTTCAATTATAGTGCGGGATTTCAGCAGGGGAGCCATTGGGCACCTACGAAAATCCTTGATTTCCATAGGGACCAATATTGGCCACCTACGATGGCCCCAACGCATTCCTACTGGCCCAAAAATCGCCCAAAAAAACATTTTTTGACCACCAAAAACAAATTGTAAACCATTGAAAAGGAAGAAGATGAAGGACTTACTGTTTTCACGGAAACTGTTTGTCGATTGATCACCTCTACTCCTCACAATCGCCTGTCGAAGTAAGGGGTGAAAAAGGGGTTTTTAGACAAATTCTTGACCAAATACAAATGAAATGGTAAAAAAGAACTATTCCTCTTATTTATTTCATTTTTTACCTTTTTTTGTAATATTTTATATTATATAAAAGTGTTTGGTTATAAACCCTCAAAACTAATAGTCTCATGAGTGTCTTGTTTCTTGCAGGAATAAGATTAGCATCTTAATTAATGGAGTATGGATCTTTGTTCCATAATTTGTTTTCTTTTCATTACACATATCAATACTTTTTAGGGTTTTTTAGTAAAACCTCGAGTTCACTCTTCATTCATTCTCGTGCTCAAAAATTTATGAGAACACAACCGAATATACTTTTGTCGTACTTTCGTACTCGTCTTGGTAAGACGAAAAGCGACACACTTGGAGTATCATTTAAGATCTTTTCACACTCCATAAAAATGAAAATATTGTCGAGAGACCTTGTTCTGTTCACGCTCCTAAAAGTATTTGAATAAAACGTTCGATGGGTGATAGTTTATCACTTTTTTGGTCCTGTCGAACTATTTTACGAAAAAGGAATTGAGAGAGTTCTCTTTAAAAAAAATTTCAGACTCTATAAACATGGAAAAATCTCGAGTTTTCTATCTTTGGACTCGTTAAATAAACATCAAAAGACCCACATTGGACTGAACCAATCCTTCTTAGGGTTCGTTAAAAATACTTCGAGGTACTCGTCTGAAGGATGAGTATACATTACAAGCATATGTTATCCTCCTCAATATTGTGTAAAAATAAAGAGGTACTCGCCATAAATGGTGGGGGAAAATTTGGGAAAGAGATTTTTTTTGTACCTGTGTTAGTGGCAGTACTAGTCACTCTTGAACATGACACCCCCTTCTTCATTTGAATCTGGGTTGGGAAATCCATTTGCCTCTCGTCTGGCCTTCGTCGAATTCATATCTTGGGTCATCTTTGAGTCAATTCTTCCAAGCCCAATGTTGTGTCATTCATATGTTCAAGCGAAGCCCAAACAAGCCCTCCTTTGAGTCAGCCATCTGCATTGTCATTTCTTACCGTGTTGGCCTTCCCTATGTCATTTTTGAATCATTTTCATACTTTGATCTATCCTTAATCTTTTACTTATTTCATGTCATTGATGGGGGATACATCAAGGCCCTCCTATGACGAGTCTTATTCCTATTGACTTCAACTCATCATCCGAGAATAAGACTTAGAAATCGTTTAGTACCTTAGAGCCTACATGCCTCAATGGCAAGCTTCTTCGCTCTTGACAGTGGATTCACATCATTGGTCCCTCATCGAGAGATTTCATCGAGTTTTCAACTTCATCTCATTTATTCACATTCGTTGGATTTTACTAAGGTACATTGGGAGTCATTGACATCAATGGTGATTTCCCTTGCACTCGTTAACAATTTTCATCAATGACCGGTAATCAAGTGTTTTCTACCATGTTCAACTTCAAAACTTGTAATTGCATGATTAGATTCATACTTACGGACGACGAGATTGAAGACCCTAGATATTATCTTTTTTACCCAGGTTGCAATGGAATATTTATGATTTTAATTGACACACAGATCCACTTTGTATGTCTCGTGGTTGTGTCTGAATTTACACTTTCTAATACATAGATCCACGGTGTATTTCTGGTGGCTATGTAGAATTTTGATGACATGGATCCATGATGTATAATTGGTGGCCATGCCTTGCATTTATGATTTCAATCACTTGTAATCTGAGCATGTGAATTCCTACGTCAGAAATGGTATAATTCTATGCAGATGCTTGATTATTTGTAGGTTCCTGATTGGTGCACTCCTTGTTTCTGACACACACATGCATTTTACAAAGTATTTCGGCTGTCACATGTTCTAGCCTCATACTTTGGGGGGCATTTTGTTACACATTATTTTGTCACTCTGATGATGACCCCATATGCATCTGTTCAAGCTTCCAAAACAATCTTTCACATGAGGAAAATAGCTGAGTTTCTTCCCCTACAAGGCACATTTTTAGAATGACGCCGCAGGCTCACAGTGGTACGCAATGCGGAAATCAAGGATTTCTGCAGGCTTCTCTATGCTTAGCCTGTGGGATTTCCACACGCTTCTATATAAGCAGGGTGCGGCGACGCTTGAAGCTAAGAAAAAGAAGAAGTTTCATGAAGTTTCTGGAAGGAGAATCTTCTAGAATGTGAGGTGGCGTATATATGGTTGTGATCTTACTGGCTTTTCTAATTTAGTGGGATCATTCTCATCCTAGTAACCACTTCATCTTCTCCTATATAATAATGGATTTCTCATGGAAAAGGTTAAGAAAGGTCAAGCAAGATTGAGAAAATAATAGACTAAATACTATGTGAAGAATCCTAATACAATTGATGCTTGATACCTCCATTTGTCCATCAAGCCTTCTGGATTATCTTTATGAAAATTTAGAGAAAGTGTATGTGTGTGTTGGAACAAAGGACCACCGAAAGGGAACTTGTGACATCAAGGAAATCCAGTTGTATCTTCCACTTTTACTTAATATGATACAACGACATGTTTCTTTCCATTAAAATCATTAGTATTTTATTACATGACTCCATGATCACATGTTTAGGTTTCCATCGAATCTATAATTGTTGCCTTGACTTTGGTTGGTTTGTGTCATTGTATATCTAATCTCACAAGAGCACTGGAGCGAAGCAGGGAAAATAGAGATATAAGGAAGTGATATATAAAGGTATGTCATATACTCCTTCTTTCATGATAAATTCAATGGTAGCAACCCAGGGAAAGAGTCATGTCCTGTCTTGTTTTGTTCTAGATACAGGTGGATCTAGGGAGATTAGTTTATGTCCGCATTCATTGATTTATCCAATAACACTCCAGTAGTTAAGTTTGTCCCACTTTGTCACTTAGTTGGTTTATACTGGGTTTATCTTATATCAGTCCTACCTAAGAGAAAATACAAAAAGAGAACTTCTGAATCGAAGGAGAAAATCCTTCACAAAAAAACATAAATCCCATTGATTATTTTGGCTGGATCGCGAGATCTGGAGAACCATTCCACTATTAAAGCATTGCAGAATCTAATTGGGCCTCTGTGGAGGGTTTGGTTCATGTTTTTGAGTCAAAGGGATTTAGGACCCATCAACAAAATTGGAACTAGAAGGAGGGCCTAAAGAATGAATGTCTGGCATGATTTTTGACATAATATTTTAGTCAGCCTGTAGATTCAAAACAATCCACATGCATGGGTAGTCATTCCCAAGAAAACCCACACACACTGAGTACTCCTAAAATGAGTAACTCACCCCAGCCTGAGGAAGAACACTTGTTCCATGATATAACTTACGCTCTTCCTCACGAGGAATTGAATCAATTCAGAAGAATCACATGAGCATACACTCGACAGATCAATGTGCTGCCCTTATCTTCATTAATTCCTCGAAGAAAAAAAGTAAGAAGACTAGTGGTCGATACCCCCGACCAGGTTTTTGTGCACACAGTAGAAGACCTGATAGATTTTACTCTCATCGAAATTGAACATCCTCTTAATCTAATCCCTAAAATGCCAGCCAACAACTTCTCTGAGCCAACCGATTTTTCAGAAAAGGAATGGTTTAATTCAGAACGCTCAGTTTTGGGATCTGAAGATATGGAAGATAACAACGATCACGATGAAGAGAGGGGAAACCCACCATAGAATAATCAACCTTGGTTGGCCAGATATGCTTTGGCCATCAATGGACTAGTACATAACCTCCCCCGACATCCAGAGAAGTTACTTCCTAAATTTGACCTTGAAAATTCAGGATTGCCTAAATACCATATCAAAAAATTCATACTAGTTATCAGGCTGATGAATGTCCAACATGAAGACATATTTTTCAGGTTGTTCCCATACACTTTCAATAATTTGTCTTCCACGTGGTATTTTAACTTTTCTGTAGGATCCATAACTAGTTGGATGAAGTTTCAAAAGGATTTCCTAGATAAATTTGCAGAAGAAACTACTATAGGAGCTTTGATGGTTGAGTTGTTCGCCACCTCCATGAGTTTGAATGAAAGGGTTAAAGACTTCAATCAAATATTCACCACTATATTAAATAAATTCCATCTCGAAGCTAAACCTACTCAAGAGTTGCAAATCGAAGTATACACTAATGTTCTCCCAACTTATATTTCCATGTTTTTGAAACGGGCTACCAAACCAACCTTAGCTGAGAATTTTGAAGAAGCCAAGATGATAGAATTCCAAATGAAAGGATGCAAAGAAGGCTAGGTCTCAAAAGAAGTCCAACCCCCTCCCAGGAGAGGACTTTTGTTGACTAGACCGACAGGGAAACAAATAGAACAAGCTCCTGAAAAGGGAAGTGGGGACATAGAGGACCTACAATGCATGGTAAAAAAACTCTCAAACGAAATCATAGACATGAAGAGAAGTGCAAGGGAGGGAAACCAAGGCCAGAGGCCCTATAAACCTTTCTTTAAATGAAATCCTCCTTTCAAAGAAATTGAACCTCCCCCAACCAACTTAAATATCGATATAGGGAATGTAGCATCTAACTCTTTCTGTACCTATCATCAGGAGAACCACTCTGAACAAGACTGCCTTTAATGGTTGCATTCCATAAGTTTTATGGCCAACTGGTTTCTAGATGAGGTCTCCCTAACTGAACAATCAAGTGGATCAACTATAGATATCGTCGGTCAGGAAGAGGTTGATCCATAGGAAGAAACAATCATGTTGATATGGAATCCTGATTTACCTATGCCTTTCGATGAATTATTTGAGGTTCAAGAACCACCTGTGAAAGTATTGGCTGCGTAAACACGAAGTAGGGGTCAACCTGTCTCAAACGACGTTACTATGACCTCAAATTCGGGAGGAAAACCAACTCCCAATCACCCAAAAGAACCTTTTTCTCCTCGAAGAAACCCTATAAACATCCATACATGAGATTCACCCAAGCTAGATTACAGCACAATAGAATATTTGAATAAATTGAAAGCAAATATATTGGTCATGGACATATGTAGAATCCATTAACAAAAATACTTTCTGCTACAAGCATTGAAATTAGTAGAAAATCCTACGACAAGCACTGACCTAGGAAGAAATATAACTCCCACAGATCTAGGGAATAAACCGACTGTGAACGCTTGCTCTAAAGATAAGAAGTGAAGACCTTTTGTCCCTCCATTCCTTTTAACGCTTGAAGTCTTCAATAGAAACCTCCATAATTGTTTGGTGGACTCAAGAGCATATTCTAAAGTTATGCCACTTTCTATTTGCAAAACATTAAACGCAATCCCTCTCAAAAGTGATAAACATGTGATAAAACTAGACAGAACCCAAGTGAAGGTCATGGGATAAATCAAAGATGTCATGAGAAGAATAGCGACACACCCTAAATTTGTGCAAGTAATTGACATCGTTGTAGTGGATATCCCAGAAGCTTATGGATTGTTATTAATTCGAGATTGGTCTGAGAAGTTAAACGAATAATTTAGTATAGATTGGGATCACATTTGGCTACTATTCAATGGTCACACAAACATGATCATGATCGATAGGGAAATATATCTAAAACACATTGTCACTGACTTAGAAACCCTAAATGAACCCTCATCAGTAGATTTCCCTATGCTAGGAAATTATTCCTATGATTCCTACTTCGGGAACTTCTCCCTTCTCTCATATGATTTCCCTCTTACTCAAAACTATGAAATGATTTTTCGAGAGGAATTGATGATGACGGGGGGGGGGGAAACTCTCTTCTGCCAAGAATCTGCATTATAAATCATATAAAAAACAGGAGGAAAATAAGAAAGTGACAGGAAAGAAGAAACTGATAGATTTCGCCCACAAGTTTGGACCTTATATTTTGATGGCTCTAAATTGCAAGAAGGTTCTGGGGCTGGGTGCATTCTCATTGACCCAAAAGGTAAATGAAATTTCCTATCTTGTAGATTAGAGTTCGAATGCATAAACAATACCTCCTAATATGAATCCCTAGTACAGGGGCTAAAGAAATCCATAGACCTAAATGTCAAAGAATTGAAGGTTTTCGTAGATTTTAAAATTATCGTTAGACAAGTTAGGAATACTATACATTGCAATTCTCCACACCTGAAGAATTACCAACAGGAAGTGCACAGGATAATAGACCATTTTGAAGCTTTCAACATTACAGTGATTCCGAGAGAAAAGAACATTCTTGTTGATTCTCTGGCCACCGCGGCTTCAAGGATGTCACCTGTAGAAGATTATGAAGCCTTCCAGTTTACTGTGGAATTCATCTACAAACCATTGGTGCCCAACAATATTTCTAATTGGAAGGTCTTTGAAGGATATTAATAGATCATAAACTTTTTGACTAACCAAGATAATTTCAAAGACTTGGCTATTGACGATGAAGTATTCTAGGAATAATCAACACAAATTGACCATCATACAGATCAACCGACTAACAAATCGAAGTCTCACATGATACCGAAGGGGATAGCTAATTTAGAAAACCTTTTTGACCTAAAGGAAAGATTTAAGGGGTCAAAAAATGTGAAGAACGGTAGTTCCTGTCCCATGCATGAAACTATAAATCTCAAAACCTCGGAAAACCCAAAAAATGTAAACCTCGGCAAGAAAATATCTAAAGAGGAAAGGAAGGCCTACCTCAAACTTTTCAGACAGTATCAAGATGTCTTTGCATGGTCCTACCGAGATCTGAAAACGTATGATACATGTATCATTCATCACACTATCCCTTTAAAGACTGAAGTAAAACCCTTCCAATAGAAGCTCCAGAAGTACCACCCATCCCTTGAGCCTCTCATGTGTCAGGAGTTAAATAAACTATTAGATGCCAAAATTATCTTTCAAGTTAGACACTCTGCATGGGTATAAAATTTGGTTCCTGTAAGGAAAAATGTTTGGGGAAATTCGCCTATTCGTAGATTTCAGAAATCTCAACAGAGCTTCATAAAAAGACAACTACCTAGTCCCACTTGTGGAGCAACTCTTGTAGACCATGTCTGGCTCTGAGATTGTTTCCTGACTGGATGGTTTTTTGGGTTACAACCAAGTTCTGGTTTCAGAGGAAAACCATTTAAAAACTACCTTTCGAACCAAGTGGGGAACCTTTTCTTACAAACGCATTCCCTTTGGGTTAATCAATGCAGGGGAAACCTTCCAGAGGGCTATGTAAGTGGAATTTCAGGGACTGATCAACAAGTGTGTAGTAGTTTATTTAGACAACGTAGCTATGTATTCAAAGAACATAGAAGATCACATCCAACATTTAACCCAGATTTTTGAAAGGCGTAGGAAGTACGGTATATCCTTAAACCCTAAGAAAACCATTTTCGGTGTTGAGGAAGGTAAGTTGTTAGGAAACATTATATCTCAAGAAGGCATCCACATACATCCATAAAGGATCAAGGCTATAGCTCAACTTATGTTACCTCACAACAAAAAGGCCATGCTATCATTCTTCGGGAAAATCAATTTTTTGAGAAAATTCACCCCTAATTTTGCGGAAACTATCAAACCCGTACAAAAAATGATTCATAAAGATGTTGAATTTCAGTGGGATGATGAACGAAAAAAGGCTTTCAAGAATATTAAGACTGCAATATCTTAGGCCCCAATTTTGAGAAGCCCCGACTTCAATAAATATTTATTCCTCTATAATTTTGCCTCATACCAATCGTTGGTCGCAGTATTAACTCAGAAGGGTGATGAAAAAAAAGAATCCCCGATATCTTTCATAAGCACTAACCTCCAAGGTGTTGAATTAAATTATCCTGCTATAGATAAACATGTGTATGTAGTTTATCAGGCAGTAAAACATTTCAGATCTTACATCCTCAAGAACCATACCAAAGTAATCGTGCCTCACCCCGAAGTCCGATCCCTATTTACTCACAAGAGATGGGGGAAAGAAGAGGGAACTGGATGGCAGTAGTCCAAGAATTTGATCTAGATATAAAACCTTCTAAACTAGTTCAAGGACAAGGATTATGCAAACTGGTAGCTAAAGCTGAGGACCAAGTAAATGAAGACCCTAGATGGGAGAATGAAATGGCATTATGGTGTGGTGAAGCTTCATACATCTCCCCAGGGCACGAGTCTTGGTATGAGAAGTTGACTTACCTCCTGCACCATGGGACTTACCCAGAAAACCTCAACCCTAAGGGAAGGAGAGCTATCATGTTAAAATCCACACAATATCACCTCATAAATTCGGTACTCTTATGGGGTAATTATGATGGGGTACTTTTAATATGCCTCTAACGTGAAGATGCAGATAAAGTTCTGAAGGAGCTCCATGATGGCCCTTTTGGTGGACATTTTGCAGGAAACACCACTGCTCATAAGATACTGAGAGCTGGTTATTGTTGGCCCACTTTGTTCAAAGACACTCACACATATGCTAGAAACTATAAAACTTGTCAAATAAGCACTGGGAGGGAGAAGAGAGCAGTTGTCCCACTCCAACCGGTGGCCATTTCTAGGCCTTTTGAGCAATGGGCACTAACATATTTGGGTCATTTTGCGATGATTGTTTCGATGCTATTGCGACATTATGTCGTTGATATTGCGACGAATCTCGAGTCTTTGAAACGTCATTTTATGTGACGTGGAATTTGCAACAAACTTGAACAAACGTCGCAAAAGTGACAATATAGGCAAACAATGTGAAACCAACATTTCGTCTAAATTGTGACAACAACATTTATAGCAAAACCGTTGCATTAATAGAAGTTGTCATCGCATATGAGACGACAACTTTTCGTTGTTTATATAGCAAAACCGTTGCATCAATAGAAGTTTTCGTCACATATGCGACGACAACTTTTTGTTGTTTATATAGCAAAACTATCGCATCAATAGAAGTTGTCATCGTACATGCGACGACAACTTTTTTGTTGTTTATATAGCAAAACCATCGCATCAATATAATTTGTCGTCGTATATGCGATGACAACTTTTTGGTTGTTTATATAGAAAAAATGTCTCATCAATAGAAGTTGTCGTTGCACAGGCGACGACAACTTTTTGTTGTTTATATAGCAAAACTGTGGCATCAATAGAAGTTGTTGTCACATAGGCGACAACCCAAATTTATTTAAAAATAAAAAATAAAAAATTTTGGGCTGCAATTTTGATATTAATATTAATATTACCATAATAGACTTAAGACTAGTCTATTATATGAAACTTCATAATCATTCACATGATAAGTTTCAAAGGCATAACTAAAATATGTTTCTTTCTTTCATATGGTAGCTAACAACAAGAGAAAATATGTATTATACCATGTCATACATAACACTGTTGCACACTTGCTATATGATCATTTCATACCTGCTCATTATGAAGAGTTGCATACAA
>JZKD02S2026653.1:453607-474252 GCA_000966675.3 Picea glauca
CTGGAACAATCATTGTCAACATTATGTGCTCCCTCTTTATTGACATCCAAGGAGGAATGTTATTGTTGATAACAAAAATAGGCCACACTAAGTAAATAGACCTAAGCTCTCCGAACTGATTAACACCATCAACTGCCATTGAAAGCCTAACATTACGAGGTTCATCTTTGAAATCTGCCCATTTTTCCTCAATTTCCCTAAATGCAGAACCATCGGTAGGAATTTGAAGAACACCATCTTCACTTATGTTATGTGCATGGTAATCCATAAATTGTGCTATTCTTTCACACATGAACAATCACTGCAAACGTGGAATTATGGGAATATGACGAAGAACCTTTCGAGGCACCCTTTTTGTTACTTGATCGGTTCGATATCTACTGATAAGACATTGCAAACATTCAGTTTTCAAAGCATGTTGTCCATAATATATAATATGGTCATTAGGACATGCATTTATAGTTTGATAATCCATTCTAATGTCTTTCATATTGGCATGCAAACCTCGATATGTGTGAGGTAAAATATTTGACACTGGTAACAAAAATTCACCTAACAATCTACAACATAACAAGCAACTAATTAATGTAAGAATATTAATCGTAAAAATGCATTCTTATTTTACACATTAATTAACACTAAAAAAAATATAAAAAAATCAACATTTATGTACAGTATGAGATGAAACATATTACATACCTTAGTATCTGTGTCATACAAGTGTTCGAAAAATTATTCATAACCTTTAAGTTGACCAACAACAATGTAGTGAAGAGAATATTTTCTCTTGATCCTTCATAAAGTTATTTATTTTCCTTTTCTAATAGAGGTTCATCATAAATACCAACATTTTCCCCATCCTCATCCGGCTATGAAAACAAATCTTGGATCATTTGATTTGTCCCATCATATTCTTCCATGGGATCATTAACTTGACTTGTCCCATCATCTTCTTCCATGAGATCTTCATTTGCTTGGTCATGATGATGTTCCTTAGCTTGTACAACATCATTTCTACTAATACTTGGTGCAATATTCTACGAAAATTTAGAGGGCAACTCTAACTTTATAATTACAAACAATGATGCAAAATTAGTGTATACTATAACAAACATTCAAACAATATATATACATATATATAATTATATATAAAATTGACAAAATAAAAAAAATATAATGAATATATAGCTAATTACCATGGAACGATATTCATTTGATCTTCCATCAATGTGACCATATTTCCTACAATGTTTTGTAGCTATTGCTATTAAAATTCTTACGAGACGTCTAAGGAAACATTTTTTACAAGGGAAATAACATATACCATCACCCTTTTCACCCGCTTTACTTTTTCCCCCACCTCTAACAACATTCTGCGACATTTTCCGCACAAAAATACCCTTTTGGAACCATCATTGTTATAGCAAGATTATCGCAACATATTTAAATCGTCAAATATTTATAGGCCAATTTTAGGTCACTATCGTTGCAATTGCGATGATAGTGGCCTAAAAATATATATTTTTTTCCACCTATTTATTTTAGGTCATTTTCAACGGTAAATTTTGACTAAATTACTATGGTCAACTTTCGTCGCTTGTGCGACGAACATTGACCATAATAATTTAGTCAAACTATAGGCGTCAATATTGCGATGAATACGAGGTAGATTTAGAAAAAAAAGAACTTTTTATCTTGCATGTTGCTATGAAAGAGTACTTTTGTCACAAGTGGTCGTCGCAAATTTTTCAATATGTAGTAGTGGGGGGTTAGATATCATAGGAGAGATTGCACCAAGTTATTCAAAACAACATAAGTACATACTTACTGCCACCGATTATTTCACAAAATGGAAAGAGTCCATCCCTCTGACTCATGTAAACAAGAAAGTGGTAATCCAATTCATAGAACAACAACTAATCACAAGGTTCAACGTTCCTTTTGTCCTTGTTTTTGATAATGCAACTTACTTTTGTTCCACCCTATTAATGGAGTTTTCTCTAGACAAAGGAATCATATTTAGATACTCTACAAACTATTATCCACAGGGAAATGGAGTGGCGGAGTCAACTAATATTAACCTAGTGATAATATTAAATAAAACAGTTGCAGACAACCAAAGAAATTGGCATAACTCACTTCATAATGCTTTATGGGCCAATAGAGTCACACCCAATGAAGCTATAGGGAATTCCCCATACTTTTTGGTATACGGAAAGGAATCCATTCTCCTGAACGGGCTTTATCTTTCATCTCTTCAACTTGCCCAAGATTCCAGAGGGCAACCCTCATGAGTCATACAACAAAGAATTGACACCTTGCTCATGTTAGAAGAAGAAAGGGAGAAAGATAAATCAAAGTTCATAGCTCACCAGCAGATAGTTAAAAGGTGTTTTGATAAGAATAAGGATAAAGAGAAGAATTTTGAGGTAGGAGACTTAGTCCTGAAATGGGACATAGCCAATGAGCCTAAAGGAAAACAATCTAAGTTTTAGAATCTATGGCTCAGACCTTTCCAAGTGGTTGAGAATATTATGTTAGGCACATATCGACTACAAAATATGAGGGGGGAACTTGACACTCTCCCAGTGAACGACCAAGCCCTAAAACAATATTTTCATTAAAATAAAATAAAATTGTGTCTATTTCTAATGCATCGATTTTCCCTTTTGCATTTATACTTTTTTTTTTTTATCTTTGCGATGGTGCTTCTGATATTTTGAAAGATTGTTTTTAGAAAGACAATGGTTGACCTCAAATCATGTAACATAGTGAACTCTCTTCCTAACTTGTCGCTCACATACAAACACAAGAAACGTTGAGGAACCTGTGGTTGTTTCAAGGGATTCTCTATCTAACCTGTGCAGATGCACAACTTTGGATAAATGCGGAAGTGTCTGCTTGGTGGTCTGGTAAAACCTTAAGGGAAAGATGGTAAGATGGAAAGGACTACAGGCAGCTCAGAGACAAAGCTAGTGAGTTTCACCTTAACCCTCTCATTTTTTGCAAATAACAGACGTTCTCCTCTCCCGCTCGCTCAGGTCATTATGCCAAAATAAATTCAACTATATCAAATGAGTGCACAGTAGCAGAGGGTATGCAGATATCTCCATCGGGGCTATGGAGGCTCGCTAGAAGTGGAGCAAGGTCTGTGACGTCGGGGTGACTCCGCTGGGGCTATGGATGCGTGCTGCCAGCTGAGCAACACTGTAGAAAGTAAATAAGGGTAACTAAAAGTCCTAGTGCCAATGAACACTTTACTAGACTCTTTTCAAAGGGGGGCATCAGTCAGGGTTACAGGAAACGAAGGCTGAATTAAGGTAAAAAACCACACAGGCAGGTCCGGATGTGTCAACCAGGGAATTTTAAATGAAAGGGTAAAAAGAAGCTTTGATGAAAAAAGGTTAAGTTCCTAATCAACTTTTACATCATCCGAGCCTGAGGAAGGAACAAATTTTCTGATTTTTCCCAATAAGTATCCATTTGTTGAGCACTCAACACACCCTAAAAATCCTATGTCAATTTTTCACTTTTTTGGGTACCACTTGATCTTTGCACGATATGAATTCGATTTTCTTTTAGAAATGTTTTGTCTTTGCTTGTTCTCCTAACTCCTGTTAGATTTTCAGGTTTGTATAACTTATGAAAACCCCATGAATTACAGAGTATTAACAATTAAATAAGAAATCAAACAGCCAAAACACTTCACCCGACGCACTCCAAAATTCGGCATCAGAAGGAATTAAGAGGTGTAAAAGAATCACTCAGAAAAAATCAGTCGCCAAGCGTCGATATTCACCAACATCGAAGAAAGGAAGATTTTTGTTTCACGACAAGTATCACCCATGGACATCGTCGATAGTCGATCCCCTTTGGCATCGGTAAAAGGAGAAGGGAGTAAACGTTAAGGAATAAAGAAATGATATCACTGATACATGATACTCGATGCATTTTTCAAAATCATGGAAGAAAAAATCACGATGAACATTTTGACCATGCTAAATATTTTTCCTCGATCATCGATTCCCGAAGCATTTCAGCATCAAGATTTTTTAAAGAAGCTAATCGAAAGAAAAACACGTGATAGGTTTATCCCCGATTGTCGACCCCCGATACCTTTTCATCATTGGCGATCCCAGGTTTATTTTGGAATGCACAACTTGAATAAAGTCCCGACTCTGACTAATACTCATGAGTTAAGTCATCCATCTTCAATGACATGTGTCTTTTCTAGTTTGGAGAAATGTATGACCCAGATTTACCCTGAGTCATTCTTGATCCCCTAAATCCAAGTCACACCTCCAAGACAATTTTTCCACGTCAGCACCATATGATGAAATCGATCGACGCGAAAGGTTTTTGCAGAAGGATATCAACAAAAAACATCCATAACACATTGTCGATCCCCGATCCGCACACTAAGAAAGTGACACGATGGGATATTTTAGTGCTAGATATGATTAGATTCAGAGCATTTAAGGTACTAATTAATTCCAAATCCTGCATTAGTTTCCACTTCGTGTGTGAATCAAAACAACCTTTTGAAATTACCGATAGACTACATCACCCTCCGCGCCTCTATCATCAACCCACGATGAATTTAAGTTGCAGAGATTCAACACCAGATTTGTTTGAATTTCACTCATCACCTGAATTAAATGGTTGATACGAAATGGTAAGTTCTTCCCCGGTTTAAATTCTCTTGAGACATTGTAAATGAAACCACTTTGCATGCAAAGGAGTTTCAAAGCATCCGGAGGAGAAAGACAATCAACTTGAAAGCTGCCGAGACCCCATGAGTATTAAATAACCAGTTTTAGCAATCTTTACAGGTATGTACCCGTCTGTGGATTTCTCATTCTTACACTTCATATTTTATCTAGAGTTTCTCTGTACGCAGTTGCTAAAGGATTTATTTTGATTGCAGGAACAATGCCTCCAAGAAATCTGACCACTAGGTGATCGCCGAAGCTGAAATAACCAGAGGTAGGAGAAGGTTCCTCTCTAGGGGTAGAAAAACAGTTAGAATACACGCTGAGGCCAGAACCAGTCAATAGGAAATATACAAAGAAGGTTTTCATTCAACCGTCAGTTTTTGTAGACACAGAGGAAAACACAGGGACCAAGACAACACTCTCATACTAGGTAGAACTCTTCAAAAAGATCAGTCGAGAGGAATTCTCGGAGTACATCCCACACAATGAACCGAATGTGAGAGCGCTCAAAGACCAGGTATTCTCGAATATCCGATGGTCGTACTTGCACATGGTAGAAATTAGAACCCCTATGTTTCCTTGTATAGAACTTCTACAATGACTCATCGACCACACAGACACATAGAAGTGTTTAATCAATGATGACAATGGTGAGTGTGTCGGAGTGTTCTTTCCGGTTGAGGTCCAAAAATATTACAATCTTAGAGACCCAGAGGAGAGACTAAACATTGATTTCATTGTGAAATTCTACGAGCACCACGACAACAACCGGGTAATGGCATCATGGTGGTGAGAATATAATAAATACACCAACCAGACTTTCAGTTGGTACCAAATGAACAACCTAAGAGAACCATACATCTTCCTAATGGCTCTCATCTACCGGTTGTATGGGGATAAATATTGCTCCATATTTTCGGAGGCATGGATGCCTCTAGCATACATAGTAGCTATTTTCGGGAGTGACTTCAACTGGAGAGCCATCATTTCCAAGCAGCTGAGCATTTTCATACAACAAGCTCAGACATCGAAGGAAGGGGAGAATCCAACCTTCTACATGGCATCATACTTGTTGGATGTCATGTGTGCCAGGAACGTCTTTGTCGGCATGAACCTAAGCTAGGACTTCACGGAGCTCCCGGTCCATGTATATTTCAACATCTTATGGGATAACAGGTACAAAAAATCCTACTCCCTCATCTGCGATGAATTCATTGCACACATTTATTTTATTCTTTTCAAGAAAGAGTGTCTGAGACTATCATCTACAGCCAAAAAGGTGATATCAAAGGTCGGCCACTGATATCTGGAAAAATGTGATACCTACATTAGGGCATTTGGGGCCATCAAAGCACCTCACCTCCTACCAACACATGTCGTTGACCGTCTTGTAGTGACTGAGATATGCTACTAGACCATCTTGCAAGGTTACAATGCCACCCTGGTCAAGGATAAGAAGAAGGCATTTATACCTTATGGATTCCATGTAGGCTTATACATGGTGAAGGACACCGCTCAGGCCAAGAAAGAAGGACTGAGCCAATTGGAGTTCCGATTCCAGATTGACTAATTCAGAAAACATGACCCAAAGGGTCTAGTATTGAAACATGCCTCACAAGTGTCATCCTGTTGGCCATATGCCCATGAAAAATTTGAAGATGAAGTCTTCACATAAAATTCTTAGGACTAGGATGAAGTGGTGGGAAGGATAGTCGACCCCAATATGACTAGGTTCAAAGCCATGATCCTAGATGAATAGGAAATGATACTAGAACAATCGGCTTAAGGGGCCCTTATGGCCAAGGATTAAATGATAGCTACCGAAGTAGCATAAGCCTCCTTAGAAACCCTAATTCAATAAAGAGGTTTCCCTATGGCACAAGACACGCAGGAAAGGGGATTTATCATGTTAGAACAGGCGCAGTGAGTTATTGATTAGCTGCAAGATGACCCAAACATTTCATAAATGACAGGATCCCCTGTCGATAACCCAGAAAGAAGCCAAGTGGGCCCAAGTGGCCCTGAATTTATAGACATTGATGAAATTTCCGGGTTAGACGACTTTGAATTCACAACGCCACCATCCAGATCGCCGATAGGTGTTTCGACTCAGCCAGAGAGAGTCAGAACATTAGGGAGAACAAATGCACCAAACCCCCTAAGAAAACTGATAAAAATCTATGATGATGATGAAAGCGCCAAGGTATCGCTTGTGACCCTTGTACATATCGAAGAGGAAAAGGAACCAGAGAAGACATCTTCCCCTATTCTTGATGCTCAAATTTAGAGGGTTCCACAGAATGAACAAGAATTTGAGAGTGTCTTAGACATTGAGCTGCCCAATGCACCAGAGACATAAGCAGACAATCCAAAGGACGATCCAGGGTCGAATGAACCAAAGGAAGGAGCTCCACAACATGAAATCAACGCCTCAATGGTTGATGATAAAGTAAGTACCGAGCCTATCCCTGATGCCTCAATTTATATCGGTACTCAAACCCCCAATGAGTGACAGACATAAGTCAGGCCTTCAGAACATAGGGAGGAAGTTCAAGAACCCAGCCCTGAACAAGTATATACCATTGGGATTATGGGGAATACACTCACCCAGGGAGATCAACAAATCCCCAAAGCCATGGACGAATTAGGTGACATACATTCCATCGATTATGACCAGAAAAGGAAGGATATCATCCATAGAACCACCAAGAAGAAGAGGATCACTTTAGATCACTCCATCCTCATCACTTCGAAAGAAAACCTTATCAACGCAGAACATGCTAAAATGTCTAAACTTATTGGCGTAGGGATTGCAATCATAGATGCCACTCTGGACAGAGCTAAAAGGGATGAAGAGGAGTTGGATGCTACTTTAAAGGAATTGGAACATTTTCACCACTTGGTGAAATATTACCAGGACACCACACAGGCCATGGTGTACCTAAGGAGAGAATTCAAGGAGGCCCACGAAAAGTTTACAAATGAACGACACCTATTCACTACAAGGATACTTGAGCTACAAGAAGACACTCTTATGGCGCGAGCCATGTGCAAAGATATGGAGAGGTGGTACGATAAGGCGCAACAAGACATGGAAAGAATCAACTATATCAGCATGGTGAAAAAGGGCCAAGATGCCGAAGAGCACGACATTTGAGTGCTAAGGGAAAGAAACATTGAAGACATCAAGAAATTGATCGAGTATTGGGTTAAAATGTCTCAGGAACCTCGCTAAGAAATCCAAAAGAAATGGGCCAAGTGTGAGAAAAACTGGATCAAGATCAATCGGGTGATGAAAGACATCAAAATCCCCGAGTTTGGCACACCCGATGACTTTGTCTACTTGCATGACATAGTCAAGTCCCACACCAAGCAAGACTCATCATGGGTCGAATAAATAGCAAAGGTGACAGACATGACGCCAGGTCATGTCTGACAGTTTATGGAGCACCCGATCAAACCTCGGGCTATGCTGCAGCAGTTAAGTGCCAGTATAGTCAAATCTTAGGCACATGCAGTAGAGATAAAAGAGATTCACTCAGCCCCAATGGAACAACATAGATTCTCATAAGCCAACATCTGCGAGGATCTATTCATCAAGTGGTCGGAGTACGAGAAGAGTAACCCTCTTAAGTGATATCTTGAGATGAATCTTAGAAAAACTGATAGAAGAAAGCGCCATGTGGCGAGTTTTGTTTTACTTAGCTGCACTTTAGTTGTTTTTTTTTAGTTAATTTTATGTTATAAATAAGAGCATCGACTGGTTATTTAAGGGTCGATGGTTTCTGCAAAGACCCTCATTTTTGGTTTTGTTAAGAACTATTTTGGAGCTGCCTTTAATTGAGAAGTCCGTTTGGCACCAGAGACAAGTTTGTGTTTTCATCAAATGCATGTATGATTGGATGCGGAGAAGAATTATTTCCTATTTCGTCTCATGAATGGATGATGTAACGAGTAAGAGCTACTAAATCTATTGATAAGTTATCTGATGCAATTTTGTACAATTCTTTTCTCTACTGATGAAGATAACTTGTCGTGTTATTATGTGATTGATGAATAGAGTTAAGTGATTATTTTACTTGCCATTGTTTATCGCATGCATGTTTTGTTCTGGTAAATTATATCTCAGTAAGTAATTGGAATACTCACATGGTTAATGTATTAGTACTAGGCCTTTGGTAGATGATCACTGTTTGTATGCTAGAGTAAAGCGTTATCCCAAGATCAACCTCTTCTCCAATAGTTAAGTTGGTTCCCACTTTGTCACTTAGTTGGTTTATACCAGATTTATCTTATATCAGCCTTACCTAAGAGAAAATACAAAAAGAGAACTTCTGAACCAAAGGAGAAAATCCTTCATAAGAAAAACACAAATCCCATCGATTATTTTGGCTAGATCGCGAGATCTGGAGAACCATTCGACTATTAAAACATTGTAGAGTCTAATTGGGCCTCGGTGGCAGGTTTGGTTCCTGTTGTTGAGTTAAAGGGATTTAGTACCCCTCAACATGGCCCACCATTCCTAGCATGAGACTTTAAGGCATAAACATAAATGTGTTTCCTTCTTCCATTATGCACACTAGTGCACATTTGTTTCAATTTTTTTTAATTATTTATGTTGTTGAAACGTTGTAGCTCCTTGTTGACCTTCTCTTCTTATTGAGCACCCTTGGCCAAGCCCAACTTGGATGAGCTACATTTCCAGTGAATTTTTCCACCAATGTTTCCATCTCACAACTGCTTCCTTTATGCAAAGAATCCTATTATGCGGACTTGCACTCCCCTTTGCAGCTCTTTGATTCTTCAACAATTGTACAAGCTTGACCATATTCTGAATAATCCATGACATGGAACTTTTTATTAAAGGGTCTCTTCTCATCCTTAATACCACGATTCAAACCCTTTTACTTGATATTTGAACCATTTTCATAATCCTATGCATTGTACATCTATGCATACCTACTACACATGCAATATCATGACTTATAGATGGTACTTCTTACTTATCATTCACGTTTGATATGCACATATAACATTTAGAAATATTCATATTTATCTACCCTATTGAAACTTCATTAGATATCTTCCAAACTACTCATTGCACCAAGAAGTATGATCCTTACAGCTTCTCAAAGAAACTGATGCACTTTTTTTAAGGTTTCCCCTTCCTTTTCCCTCAAACCTATAGATTTCTCTTACACCTTCTACATATATATATATATATATATACCTCCTTCTAAACCTTCTATGCTCAATAAGTATCCTTAATATTTTGAGTAATTTTCATATGACCACATTTGTTAGCCAAAAACTATAATTTGCAATTTTGGAAACATATGCACAATTTTCCCCCTTTACAGTCAACATTCATCCTCTCTCGAATTCCTTGTGAGTTCAACTACTCAATTCATAATTCTGGTTGGATATATGGATTATCCTATTCAATATCTTTCCAATGACTCCTTTATTTCCCAAATCTGAGATTTGAGAGCAGAAAGTTATGTTCTTTAAAAGTTTTGACCATTTTCCCTTTTTAACCTTGCATGTTATATGATCTGAAAATGAGAGGTTTTACTGAAAATTTTTGCAAGTTAATTTTATGTACTTTATGCACTGAATCGATAAGAATGAGAAACACATAAACTTTACAAATTGTTTTGGAATAACAATTATGATGTGCATAATTTGAAGAAGAATATAAGTTGCAGAATAAGGAGAATAGTAGCATAAATAAACAAGAGAGAAATAGACATGATTGTTAACGGAGTTCACCCAATGATGGCTACGTATCCATGTCCTACTTTGAGTGGTGACCTCTTTATTGCTCTCTCCAAATTCTCATTACATCAATAAGAAGCTTGCAATCTACTGCAAAAGCACTATGCATCTCTTGTACATGACCTCCATGATCAGATGCAAAAGACCTCACCAAAATCCTCTCTCGAATGGGCTCAAAAGGCCTCTTACAACATGAGAACCGACAAAAATGGTCTCTCTTATATAACCTTTCTCTCCACATCCCTGCAATAAAATCATTGTCTCTTGATCGTACACAGGCTTGGTTTGTGTAGAAAAAGAGTTGGGGTCGAATTACCAACTTATCCCAACAATTTGGCCTCTTCCTAGGCTCCAGATCGAATTTTTGGGAAAAAACTCCACAAAAATAAGCAAAATTATCCATTAAAATAAGGTAAAAACCCACTTAATTTGGAAAATAATGGTTAATGCCACAAAATTAGGGCATGTACCCCTTTTTGTGGCCGCATGGGTGACATGTGGCCTGGTGCTAGACCCTTTAATCCCCCATGCCCATGTCGCACCCATGGTCACAACCCCTGTCATATGACCTAGTGCCCAACAAAATTCGCCTCCCTTAGCCATGAAAAGGTGCTTAAGGTTCAATTTTTTCAAAGTGGGTAATTTTATAAAGTGAAGTGCTTTCTTTTGTGGCTAGTGCATTAATGCTAGGACTTTGTTATATTGATAGATCATGGGTTGGACTCCCATGGAGTAAAAAAATTTGCATTCGTACCTTTTAGGCCCCATCTAGGGTGACACATGGCACCCTATGATTGAGCCACGTGTCAGCCCATGGTTGGCCAAAAACATACCATGTGGACCAATCACCCCTTGCCACTTGTCAACATCAAAATATGCCAAATGTTGAGATCTAAAATGCCACGTGTTGGTTGCAGGAGATGCCACTTGTCAAGCATAGAATCTTCCAAGTGTCACATGTTGAATATTCCACGTGTCGATTTGACCCTTTGACTATTGACTTTTTACCTGTTTGACCCAAACTTCAGTTTGCGATAACTTTGGCATACGAACTCCATTTTTTGATCCGTTTTTGCCACCAAAAAGCTTGAGAAGAGAACTTAGTGATGGTGTATATTTCATGAGCATTGTAGAAATTTGATTTTTTGAGCATTTCAGATCCTCTTGGATCAAGCCTCCCTACTGGAATCTTTTGGACTACCAAAAGCCTGGTTTTACTCAGGTAAGAAGTGAGGGTATTGCCTCCCCACTTGTATTGTATCATACATCCTTTCTTCTTGGACAATAATCACCTGAATGACCACAACAAAAATGAAAATTGTGATAGCATTGTTCATCAAAGTAATCATCCCATCTATTGCATAATCATTTACATTCTTTGTCACATCTACGAGTCATACACCACTAAATAGCATTAAACTAAACAAAAATATTGAATATGCGAATGAGAATGAAAAAAAATGCTTCCTATTCTGAACAAGAACAATAACCAAAGTATGCAGTTGAACCTCATGTTGTACTTATTGTGACACTTCATGATTGTTAGAAACATACTTAAGAATTTAATGTTTAGCATCACTTTCTTTCTGATTTGTTACAGACATAAGTGTTAAACTCTTGCTTGCATTTACCATTCTTTTTAACTGCCTTGTAGTTGCAAAAGATCTGTTAGTTTTCATGCGATGAGCACGAACAATGTACTCTTTCCCATCTTTCTTGAAGCAATATTTATTTTACTCCCTGTAGAATATGGATTTTCTATCATAAAGTTATGGGATTCCTAGGACAATTCCACATATGTCCATTGGCACTATATCAAGCTCTACTTCATTAACATACTTAGAAGTGATTGCAAACTTAATTTTTCATTACTTGGTTACTTGCAAATTATTATCACCACATATCCATCCTGATGGATATGGTCTAGGATGTGGCTTAGTTTCAAGTCCCAAATTATTTACAACCTCTTCACTTATTAGATTGGCTTGTGATCCACCGTCTACAAGAGTATCAACTTTAACATTTATGACCCTTATGTGGAAAAGTTGACTCCTTTTACACTCATCACTTAAAACATATGAATTAGAAGAGCTAGTAATTGCAACATAAGTTATACATTGGATTCCCATAGCTACAATTTTAGTCTCATCATCGAAGTCTGATCCCAAATCCACTAGAATTTTTGCAGTTGTGGTCTTATTTCTCCCTTGATTGGCATACTTCTATGGCTTCAAATCAGGATGTAAGATCCAACAATGATCTTCATCATGGCCTTCCTTCTTGCAGTGGTTGCAAGTAGGCTTCTCCTTTTTCATTGTGGTTGTCTTCTTCTCTTTCTCTTTTCTTTTCCATGAATCCTTTCCTTGTAAGGAATATGTAGAAAAACTATCACTAACATTCCTTTTACCTGATTCAATGGGAATGGATTGTACACATACTTCATTAAAGTTAGAAGGATTTAACATAAGAATAATATGTTGGAGATAAGAATGCATACCACCAATATATTTTAGAAGTGTCTCATGTTTATATAAACGAATACCCAATATTAATGCTTTCTTACAAAATGCTTGAGTATACTCTTGTACACTTTGACCTTTAAATTGCCTTGAACTTTTCCAATTCATTATTTATTGTTGCATGTATGCTAATGGATAAAACTATTTCTTCAATGCAGTAACAAAATCATTCCAGTAAGAGATTGTTCTACCACTTTTCCTGATATCAACTCTAGTTTTGCTTTCCCACCATATGAGAGTTGTGCCTCCCAATTTGATACTAGAAAGTTGGATCATTGTTTCATCATCAACAATCCTTTGTATCCTGCAATAGACTTCAAGTTGTTTAACCCAATTATCTAGATTTTTTGCATTTAATTCACCATCATAAGTGGGTAATTTAAATTTTACATCAATATTTAATAAAGGCATATCAGAAGAATGATGAGTTTTTTTAGGTTGATTATCCTTGGAGGAATGTACGCTTTCTTTACTTGTAGATGATGAGGATGAAGGGGAAGAAGGTTATGAAGGTCCACCACCTTCAACTCTTCCTTATGATCTTACTGAAGATTCACCTTCTTCAACCTTTGAAATTCTTCGTTGTCCTCTTTCATGGTAAAACTCCTCTACCATGGCGTTCATCAATTGAAATGCCTCAAAGAAATCATCTGTAAATGCATAAGGACCTAGTTTCTTGGGTGAAGACATATCCTATTTACGAGGTCTCCTTTGAATCTATGGATTAAAATCCTCAAGTTATCCTTCTCCTCGCTTGAGTTTGGCTCTGGTGAGCATCCAATGCTTGCAATTCCTGTCAAACCTTCAAAACCAAAAGCTACGATGCTAAAAAATTGATCTGAAAATGAGAGGTTTTATTGAAATTTTTTTAAATTTAAGTTTATGTACTTTATGCACTGGATCGATAAGAATGTGAAATGCATAAACTTTACAATTTGTTGCAAAATAAAAATTATGACGTGCGGAATTTAAAGACAAATATAAATTGCAGAATAAAGAGAATAGTAGTAGAAATAAACAAGAGAGAAATAGATAGGATTGTTAACGGAGTTCACCCAATGATGGCTACATCTCCGGGTCCCGCTTCATGTGGTGACCTCTCTATTGCTCTCTCCAAATGCTCATTACATCAATAAGAAGCTTGCAATCTAATGCAAAATAAATATGCATCTATTGTACATGACCTCCATGATCATATGCAAAATAGCTAACCAAAATCCTCTCTCGAATGGGCTCAAAAGGCCTCTTACAACATGAGAACCGACAAAAATGGTCTCTCTTCTATAAGATTTATCCCCACATCCCTGCAAAACAATCATTGTCTCTTGATGGTACACATGCCTCGTTTATGTAGAAAAAGAGTTGGGGTCGAATTCCTAACTTCTCCCAACAATATGGCCTCTTCCTCGGCTCTAGATCCATTCTTTTTGGCCAAAAATAAGCAAAAAACCCACTTATTTTGGAAAATAATAGTTAAGCCCCCAAAATTAGGGCGTGTACCCCTTTTTGTGGTCACATGGGTGACATGTGGCCTGGTGTTATACCCTTTAATCCCCCATGTCCATGTCGCACCCATGGTCACAACCCATGTCATATGACCTAGTGCCCAACAAGGTGCGCTTCCCTTAGCCATGAAAAGGTGCTTAAGGTTTAATTTTTAAAAAGTGGGTAATTTTATAAAGTGAAGTGCTTGCTTTTGTGGCTAGTGCATTAGTGCTAGGACTTTGTTATATTGATAGGTCATGGGTTAGACTCCCATGGAGTACAAAATTTTTCATTCGTCCCTTTTAGGCCCCATCCAGGGTGACATGTGGCACCCTGTGATTGGGCCACGTGTCAGCCCATGGTTGGCCAAAACCATACCATGTGAACCAATTGCCCCTTGCCACTTGTCAACATTAGAATTTGCCAAATGTTGATATTTGAAATTCCATGTGTTGGTTACAGAAGCTGCCACTTGTCAAGCACATAAGCTTCCAAGTGTCACATGTTGAATATGCCACATGTCACTTAGACCCTTTGACTGCTGAATTTTTACTTGTTTGACCCAAACTTCAGTTTGCGATAACTTTTGCATATGGACTCCGTTTTTTATCCGTTTGCACCACCGGAAATATTGCGACAATAATTTCGCAATGGTGTATATTTCATGAGCATTGGAGCACTTTGATTTTTTGAGCATTTTCAGATCCTCCTGGATCATTATAGGTGTGTTCTTTCTCTACCAACACATTTTTAGATACCTAAAAATCAAATTTGGATCTACAGATGAATTTTACAATCGATGAGGTTTCCATATACTTCTCTTGAGCCCCAAACAGACTCTCAGGCTAAGAGTTATGCTCTCTAAAAGAAAACTGGTACTAAATTTTACCCTTGATTGTTTTGGTTGTAACTTATTCATAAAAATTATGTTTGGAGAATAGTTTGGCTTGTTGGAAATCTCTCTCTGAGATCTATCATTTTAGAAGAAAAAATGTGTGTCTTGAAAGGACACACAATTTCATACAAATTCGATCTACTAAAAAATGTTGTTTAGGCCTTCAAAAATGGCCTGCAAGTTGTGACCTTTAAAACACCAAAATTTTGTTGATATTTTGATTGTTTTATTTGTTGCATACAACACTAATTTTAGTTCTTGGTCATTGGGCCATTGACCCATCAGGGCATCGACCCACCAAGAACTGGGGTAAACACCTCTCTACGTCCTCATCAAACCTTCATTTGATCCTGATCCAAAACATTGGGCTTACTAGGCCATTGGGGCATCGA
Organism: Picea glauca; assembly: GCA_000966675.3. Lineage (NCBI taxonomy): Eukaryota > Viridiplantae > Streptophyta > Pinopsida > Pinales > Pinaceae > Picea > Picea glauca. Next base: position 469,392 of record JZKD02S2026653.1, read on the forward strand.
CCTACTGGGGCACCGACTACCTTCTTTTCCACTTCGTCCCGACTCTCCCAACGGTTCCAATCCAATATGATATATCATCATATCATACCACCAAGGCATCATCTTATCGCATGCAACTTCAACCAAATGATCTTAACACCGATCCAATCTGATATATTGACAAACTGAGCCACCAGGCCCACTGGAAACCTTTAACACTACACAATTCCTCAAGAACTCAATTTGGGGACTTAGATGACACCTTGGGCATGAAATATGATGTGCCCTTCTTCTATAGTGGGAAAACCCCCCTATGGAATACACTAGGGTTCAACATGTAGGCAGATCTAACCATCTAAAAGTCTCCTACTCTTTAGACTACCCCAACTATACCCCACATTCATACAAGAAATACAAGATGAAAAGATATGGTAACTCTACCTTAAACTTTGCATCCGGTGTCGATCCTTTCACGTTTGATTTCTCCTCAACTACAAGTCTCCTCCCAAGGATAAACTACATTCACAAACAAACAAACAAATAACTACAAACATGCATCTCATATATACATTAGTAAGTTAGATGTCATAATATAACATGAATCAAACATAAAGATTGAACACATCATATGGTGGGACAGAAAAAGTACTCCTTTTATTAGAATCACAAAGTTTGCTTACAATGAGATCAACGACTGCTCTAACTGTGCTTCCATGTATATTTCTCCTCTCACACTTCTTATAAGGAAAATGCATGGGCTTATGATTGAGGAAAAAGGAAAGAGTAGGGAATTATGGCTCAAAACTCACAAGGTGGCTGCAAATTCTTAGGGCAAGGAGGGGATGTGAAACGGACAGAGTTTCATTGTTCTTATTCTTAGATATTGAATGAGACCCCAACACCTCATTTTAAATGACAAAAGGATGGTTATTTGGTTGGGTGACGGGCTATAGGTGGTGGGACAGTTGGAAAACTACCCAATAGCCTGTAATCTCAATGAATTCCTTGCAATTTTTTAATTTTTGCAACATTTATGGGTATACGCGGGCTGTAATGGTGTAGCTAGAGCTACGTATGTGAGATGTGGTGGTGCGAAAATCATGTGTATGTAGGAAGTAGTGGTGCAGGACATGTACATATTCAAAAATATGGTTTTTAAGAAGAGCTGCTCAGTGATGGCTTGGTGAAAATAACAAGTAAGAGGGCCTGATTCCAAGTATGCATGTATGGTGAAATTTAGGTTTATAACATATGCCCCCTAATGTGTGAGGTCAGAAGAGAATATGATGGCCAAAATACATTACAAATATTCACCAACGTATGAAGCGAGTGAGCCCGGGACCAAAGTTCAGGAGGTGCCATCTGCAAAAATAATAATAGTCTCACTGAGGAGGGAATACCCATGCTTGGGAGGAAATAAATCATGGATGCCAATCAAATACACTATATATCCATGTCATATAACTATATAAATTTTAGTCGCGAGCAATACACAATGAATCTACATCTCAAAATCAAAGATATACATGTATAATATCCATCCTCAAGAAGCCAATGACGCCTGATGGATGGAGATGAGGCCTTCGGAGCTCGAGAAACAACTTCAAGATCTTCAAAACTAAGGTAGGAGTGTAATGTGAGTGTATGAATTCACTACCCAGAGGTCTTCAACGGCTCATCAAGAAACAGATAAGAGGATCCCGGTGATCAGGCAAAGAACTTCAGTGATTTCAAACAAGGACTTGATTGGAATTCTAGGATGGTCGAGCATGAGGGAAAGAGACAAACTACAGAAGGGTTGACTCAAGCTGAGTAAAAAATTCCCTTGGACAATAGCACGACATATGATCAGACTCAGGCATCATGGCATTGACATAAGTTCATGATGCAGAAGGCAACACAAACTATCCATGTGTTTGGAAGAATAATCAAACGGAGGAGGACACAACTCTATGTAGCGAGAACAACTTCCTAATGTCATATTAAATCCCAAATCTTGACAAACAAATGGAAGAATGTGATTTTTCCAAGGGTGACTCATTATGCTGCCATAAAAAGAAAATATTTTTCCTATCCTGCAATCCCAAACCCAGAAAATCCTATTTTAAACGCCGACCTCAAAATTCCAAAGCAAGGACCTCATCTTGATTTATCTGTAAAAAGCCTGGCCACTGGGCTTCTCAGTGTCCTCTGCGGACAAAGACCAAATTCCAATCCAAGATCATGGATCTGTTCCAGACAGGTTATGATCCTGCTGACTGGGAAATGGTTTCTGACCATTCAGATGGTGAATATTTTTCACTCACTGAATATATTGATGAGTCTGATTATGCTGAATCTAATGCTAAAAGTGATTCTAACACATCACAGATTACTGAAAATCTCAATTTTCTTGACATCAAAACGATGTCCCCCACATCAGACCTCCCTTCTCTTCTTCAACAAAGGTCTACACTTCAACAGAAATTGTCCACTTTAACACCTGTACACTTCCAGCTTTCTAAATGTTATCATGATCAGATCTCTCTCCTCTCTGCTCAAATTTCCAAGCTTCAGCAACCAAGCATGGTGAATATACAAAACTACACTCCCAAAGACTCAGAGTTTATTTCACCCCAGCCTCAAGATAGCAGAGAAACAAACCAAGTTAGATTTTCCAAACCAATGAAAGAAATAATTGAAGAAGAAAATCTAGCAGAAGATTCTTTAGACAACACCATATTCCATCTAGAAGAATCCATAAGAGAAAAGGAATCATTGATAAAAGAACTATGGAAAAGCTTGAAGATGCAAAGAGAAGAATTGAACTTTCTCAAGAATAAAAGAGATGAACAATGGGAAAGAGAAATGTTCAATCAGGATACAGAAATTGAAACCAACGAGTCCAAACAAATGAATGGACTTGATGATAGATTGGTAATTTCTGTAGATATAAAATTTTAGGGATATCTACAATATACTCTAGATGCACAACTAGACACAGGAGCCATGAACTCTTGTGCTAAATATGGAGCTATACCATCTTACTATTGGAAACCCATTGACATTTCTTTTAGGGCAGTCAATAAGACTGAAATAAAGATTAATTCTATTTCCCCAGACTTTCCAATAATAATTCAAGGAGCCAAAGTAATGGTTAATCTCTATTGCTATGATACAGGTGCAGATATTTTGTTGGGACAAGACTTTGTAAATAAATGTTTACCTTTTGTTATAGGTAGCGATTTTGTACAGGTTACTATTTTGGGTAAATCCATAAAAGTACCCAGTAAGTCTTCTTTTGAAACAAGGATTGAAGTTAAGCAAACTCTCCAAGACATTGAGAAATCTGCTGAAAGCCTAATCAAGATCCAGAAAATAATAAATCATACTGAAAAACATGGTCTTGAGATTATTAAGGATGTGAAGGATAAATGATCTAAAATTGAAGAAGACTTGAAACTTGAATAAATATTGCAAGTGAAATTGTTATGTGTTTTTAAAGCAACCAGATCAATTTGCAACACACAATAAAGGATTACTTATGTAAAGATACACATAGACAGCATAAAAAAATCATTGAACATCAGACATAAACACAACAACTTGATAAAGGAGTTCACCCTACTCCAGGCTACATCTCCTAGTCCAGCTTCCAATGGATCATTATTATTAAATTTCTCAAAGTGCTCAAAAATATGTCTTACAGTGCTCAAAATGACAAGCTGACTGCTTCAATGGCTCCGCAACGTCCCAAAACCCCTGTCTGGGCTCTTTCGGCACCTGAAACAGTTGAAAAATGAAGAAGATGGCCTCCTTGAAGTCTTCCCTTCTTCTTTGTTGTCTCTGGCTCTACAATCTTCACCCTTGTGCTTCAAACCTAGCACACACGCTCTTTAAAGGCGTAAAAACCAAGACCCGTATGCAACCGTGCACCGGTACAAACCGTAGAACGGTTAGGGCGCCTCCAGCCCCTAACCGCCTCGGCATTCGGTCATATTACCCACATGACCATAGGCTAGGCATAAAAGTCGTTGGTCTGTTTGAAAACCGTGCAACAGATTAAACCGCGCGCTCCGAGCCACAGGCATGTGGCATACCACATATAACCAAAGGTTTTAAAACCCGTGCCCACAATATAATACACCGTATATATATATTCCCGCACGTTTTTTATTACAATGGCACCATAACATATAAGTTATGTGATTTAAAATCACGCACAATACACCATATGCAATGTTTATATGAAATATACGATGGGTCGGGGCTAGGCCCCGGCCTGCCCCCCGACCATATAATACAACAAACCACTTTAAATGTAAGTGCAATGGAGCATGTAACAAGGTACATTGGTGGGAACATTGGCTAGCATAGTTTGTAAAGTTATATGTCGTGGGGAGGTCCGGGGGTCGAACCCCGTGGCCTCCATTAATTTTGCATAGACATTATAAGCCAACCAATGAGGGACACGTGGCACCCAAGCATTGGGCCACATGTCCTCACATTATTTGCTGCCAACGAGACACGTGTCAACACATCACTGGTCAACAAACATCCAACCAAAATGTGCCACATCATCAATACGCCACATCATCATGATGGTACGACCCTCCACGTGGCCGTACGGACTGTACGGACATGTACAGTCAGCATCCCAAATTTTTCCCTATTTGACTTGGTGGTCTAATCGCGATATCTCCTCCATACGGACTCCATTTGCGAAAATAAATATACCGCCAGAATCAGGAAAACGAGAAGGACGCAATGGCACTGTTTTCATCTCAATCCAAGCACTTTGAAAATTGAGCAAAATTTGATCCCTTGATCACACCTCCCCATTGGGAAGCTTTTGGACCTCCAAAAGACTATCTCAGTCTATGTGAAGATGAGGGTATAGTTC
>JZKD02S2026653.1:478190-489551 GCA_000966675.3 Picea glauca
TTGAAACTTGAATAAATATTGCAAGTGAAATTGTTATGTGTTTTTAAAGCAACCGGATCAATTTGCAACACATAATAAAGGATTACTTATGTAAACATACACATAGACAGCATAAAAAAATCATTGAACATCAGACATAAACACATCAACTTGATAAAGGAGTTCAGCCCACTCTGGGCTACATCTCCTGGTCCAGCTTCCAATGGATCATTATTATTAAATTGCTCAAAGTGCTCAAAAATATGTCTTACAGTGCTCAAAATGACAAACTGACTGCTTCAATGGCTCCGCAACGTCCCAAAACCCCTGTCTGGGCTCTTTCGGCACCTGAAACGGTCGAAAAATGAAGAAGATGGCCTCCTTGAAGTCTTCCCTTCTTCTTTGTTGTCTCTGGTTCTACAATCTGCACCCTTGTGCTTCAAAACTAGCACACACGCTCTTTAAAGGTGTAAAAACCAAGACCCGTACGCAACCGTGCACCGGTACAAACCGTAGAACGGTTAGGGCGCCTCCATCCCCTAACCGCCTCGGCATTCGGTCATATTACCCATGCGACCATAGGCCGGGCATAAAAGTCATTGGTCCATTTGAAAATCGTGCAATGGATTAAACCGCGCGCTCCGAGCCACGGGCATGTGGCATACCACATATAACCAAAGGTTTTAAAACCTGTGCCCACAATATAATACACTGTATATATATATTCCCGTGCGTTTTTTATTACAATGGCACCATAACATATAAGTTATGCGATTTAAAATCACGCACAATACACCATATGCAATGTTTATATGAAATATACGATGGGTCGGGGCTAGGCCCCGCCCCCCCCGACCATATAATACAACAAACCACTTTAAATGTAAGTGCAATGGAACATGTAACAAGGTACATTGGTGGGAACATTGGCTAGCATAGTTTGTAAAGTTATATGTCGTATGGAGGTCCGGGGGTCGAACCCCGTGGCCTCCATTAATTTTGCATAGACATTATAAGCCAACCAATGAGGGACACGTGGCACCCAAGCATTGGGCCACGTGTCCTCACATTATTCGTTGCCAACGAGACACGTGTCAACACATCACTGGTCAACAAACATCCAACCAAAATGTGCCACATCATCAATACACCATGTCATCATGATGGTATGGCCCTCCACGTGGCCGTATGGACTGTACGGACAGGTATAGTCAACATCCCAAATTTTTCCCTATTTGACTTGGCGGTCTAATCGGGATATCTCCTCCATACGGACTCCATTTGCGAAAATAAATATACCGTCGGAATCAGGAAAACGAGACGGACACAATGGCACTGTTTTCGTCTCAATCCGAGCACTTTGAAAATTGAGCAAAATTTGATCCCCTGATCAATAAAATAGAGAAGGATTGCACATCAGAACACCCTAATGCTTTCTGGACAAGAGAACAATAATTTGTCAGTCTTCCATACAAAGAAGATTATATTGCCAAGCCTCAAAAGGCTTCTGCCAATCTTATGTCTCCCACAGAATTTGAATATTGTCAAAAGAAGATATCTGAACTCTTGGATAGAAAATTAATAGAAACCAGTAGAAGCCCATGGGCTTGTCCTGCTTTCTATGTAAACAAGCATAGTGAACAAAAGCGAGGAAAACCTAGAATGGTAATTAATTACAGAGCTTTGAATGAAGCTTTACTACCTATTAGGTTCCCTCTGCCATCCAAGGAGTTGTTATTTGCAAAGATTGGAAAATGCAATGTGTTTAATAAATTTGATTTAAAAAGTGGTTTCTAGCAAATTGGCATTGTTCCGAAAGACAGGTACAAGACAACCTTCGTTGTACCTAATGGTCATTACCAATGGAGAGTCATGCCATTTGGATTGAAGAATGCACCCTTTGAGTTTAAAAAAAGAATGGATGATATCTTTAAGAATTTGACATTTGTTATTGTATATATTGATGATCTTCTTGTATGTTCTATTGATAGCAGATCGCATGTACAACATCTCAGGATTGTATATAATCTCCTGTTCAAACATGGTTTGGTTTTAATTAAGTCTAAGCTTTGTTGGGCTCAGACTAAAATAGAGTATCTAGGACTGATACTTTCTAAAGGAGCAATTGAGTGGCAAGATCATGTGCTTAAAAATATTTCTGAGTTTCCAGACGAGATCCTAGACCAAAAGAAACTACAAAGATTCCTAGGCTGTTTAAACTATATCAGACAGTTTTATGAGAACCAAGCAAAGGATGTGAGAATCCTACAAAAACGTTTGAGTAAGATGATTCCTTGGAACCATCAAATGACGACAGTTGTTCAAATATTCAAACAGAAGATACCAAATCTGCCAAGACTACATCTTCCCGATATGTCATTACAACTTATTCTTGAAACTGATGCCTCCAATGACACTTGGGCTGCAGTATTGCTTCAAAAGAATGGACCCAAGTTGGAAGAAGTCTGTATATATACTTCTGGTTGTTTTACCGACACAGAATCCAAATATCCCTCTTCCCATAAGGAAATACTTGTTGTAAAGAATGGGATAAAGAAATTTAGATTGTTTTTAAAACCTGTTCATTTCAATGTTAGAACTGATTTGAAACATATGAAAGGTATGTTGACTAATCAAAGACTTATGGAACAGGGAAATAATAGAATTCTCAGATGGAGCTTATGGCTTGATGGTTTTGATTTCAACATACAATACAAGCCTGGAAAAGATAACTGCATAGCTGATCTACTCACCAGAGAAGCTAGTGAAAAGACAATTAAATGGCTTCATCCTCCTTGAGCATACCAGATGCTCCCCCAGGATTCAAATGGATCCTAGTTTGTAAAAATTATAAATATTGTTATTGTTTTGACTGTCTAGAGTATTGCATAAAGTTCAGTCCTGCTTGTAAAGACATTTTAAACAGTTGGGTTTAGTCAAAGAACCATCTTATCTATTTCAACACAAGTCTGAATATGACCAGAGGAATAATCACTAGAGGACCTTTCCAAGGTCAAGCCTATATCTACATATATACTCCAAATATTTCTTATACAGATTATTGTGCAATAATGTCCCAGACCAAGTATGATAGCTCATGCTGGATTCTCTTTGATTGCTCTACATTCAAAGATTATTTATATTGGTGGTATGGATGGATATATTTGTTACTTTGGACTTATTTCCCCAGAGATATTTTGTTCTTCGGTAGCATCAAAGATGCATTCAGGCAATGGTTACGTGTAGAAGTTGAGGAAGCAGCTCAGTACAATGCTTGGTTTGTATTCAATCTGTCTTTTCAAGGCAGTGAGCTAGAATTTGAAAAATCCGATCCACCTAATCTTCAAACATTTAAAGTGACCAGTAATTTCTATGGAGATCTTTGTGTACCTGAAGATGAGCTCATTCTAGCCATGCAAGGATCACCATTCTACAGATGCTTTAGTGAACTGCCTCCCTTTTCCGACATTCACGGATCTCCTCCCAGCAGTCACTATAATTATGATAGTGGTGATTCATTTGATTCTGTAGCAGAGCATAATATCAACAACTGGATGGAAGCATGATGGGCCTTGATTCATATTGTAATAATTTGATTTCATGTCTAACGGGCCGATAGTGGTGTCTCGCCAGTTCCGTGGGTTCCTGTAGAACTCCACTTTGTATCTATCATATGCTAGTAGTGTCATATCTTATGTCTTCCATAAAAGATGTGATGGGTCCCCATATGGCCGAGCCTCTAAGGGATGAGATAACAACTGTAGTCCATAGTTGCCCCATCCACTTGAAGGAATCTTACTTTTAATAGGCAGTTGCCAGTTTCTGTCTACTGACAACCTTGTAATTTTAGTATAAATAAGCCTCCTATGGTCTTATTTGGATCATCGGGATGAAGAGAGTCTGAGTGTCTATGGTTAGTCTAAGTATTTGTGTCTAAGAGTAGTGTGTATCCTCTTCACTTTCCTTCAGGAACTTGTGAATGAAAATTACTAATCTCGCTTGTATATGTATTCTGTAAAGATCTAAGTCTGTAAAGATCCTACTTTGTAAAATCAGAAAATGTTACACCCCTTACTCTTGGATTTTCCAAGATTACAGTACCAGATGAATGGTCCGCTGAGTATCAGCCTGTACAGTCTATAATTACACCTACAACATCCCAACAACTGATGATTGAACAAAATGAGTCAGAAAATAAAGTATTAAGAATTGGAAGATCCCAAAGTGTTAGGATCCAAGATCTAGAAAGACAAGTGTCTTCTCTATCTACGAGCACTTATGACTCTTCCCCTAGAAGATCTACTTCTACTTCCCCCTCTATACAAACTACTCCTTCTAGAACTCCTGTATATAAACCTGTTGCAAATAGATCCAAACTAGATAATCATCTTCTATATCACAAAATAGGATCTGAAAATTGCTACTTTTGTCATGAAGGTATTCCTTCCCAGGAAGAGTCTACATCATGTCATCCTCCTACAAAACAGATCCCCTTTACACCCAATAATTTCAGAGCTGACCAGTCCAAAATAGAACACAATGGACAACATTCTGACTGTCCCAAATGTCAAGAAGTAGCTATCCCTGTTCTAAAAATGATGAATTACTCATCATTGCCTAGAGGAGACAAAGATAAATCTRCTCTCTTACCCCAAARGAATMTAGGACCAGGGAATCACACTCCTTCTTTCAAGAATAATCTGGTAGCAGATCTTGACTTTATACAGTACAGAAAGTCAGATGCAGAGAAATCACAGGACATAGTGAGGTTGCAGAATTATGCTAATTATCAATCTGTTTGTCTTTCACAAAACATTGATGATATGGCCCAATATATATTGAATACTAAATCTCATATGATTGGTCTACATTATGAGATTGATAACTTAGAACATAATCAAGAGACTCATAGACTAGACCTTGTACAGATTTTAGAAAAGTTAGATACAATTCAGACTGCAGTACAGAGTCTAACAGAATCATTTGAAAAAGAAAAACAACCCTCTTCTCCTATACCATATGAGGAGATAGAAAATCAAGCTTCCTATAAATGGTTTGGTTCCTCTCCCTCTTCTTCTATTCCCAAAAAGGAATACTTGTCACTCAAACAGCTTGCTATAGAACACTTAAATCCAACCCTTTCTCGGATTGCTCAGATAGTTCTACTAGCCTCAGAAAAGATTGCATTAGTAAAATCACAAGCATCTTCTTTAGAAGGAGGCGTCTATTCTTCCCAGCCAAACCCTACCATTCCTACTTTGGATATCAAAGGAATGGATGAAGCTGAAAGCTCAAAGTCTAATGCACCAAGTTCAACAGATAACGATGCAGGAGGAAATCCTTTCCAGTCTGCTTAGGAAAAATGGTGCAATGCCAAATATGGTTCCAGTAGGAAAGTCCCATTTGATCCAGCTAACTCAAGTGAACATTCCTCATTTAGTAGAGAAAACATAAAATCAACACCAGTTACAAACATAAATTGCAGATCTCGTAATGAGATGATGTTGATTTTCCAAAAATGGCAAGCCTGGGCTAAAACCCAGAAGATGATTTCCAAAAACAGAGTAGCTTGGAATGAGTTAGCCCTTAGACTAACTTGGGGATTCACTGGTAATCTAGGACTCTGGTGGGATAGATTCAATGAGAATGATAAGCTTACAATTATGAACCATGATAACCACATTGAAGAGCTTATCAAAGCAGTCGTGCATAAATTTTATGGTAGTTCTAAAATAGATTTTGATCATTATGCAGATCTATATATGAATCAACGTCTCTGCCATGTCTCTCAAATACCTGAATTCTTATGCACCATGCAAGACCTTTTATATAGGTGCCCTGATCCTGACAATGTTTCTTACCTCAAAAAATATTTGTCAGCAATGCAAGGAAAGATTCCTAATCTTGTTAGAGAAAGACTAGAGACCTTAGGAATTGGGTTAGAGGAACTCTCTCTAGCAGGATTGCATGAACATATTGTCATAGCCCTGCAAAAAGAATGTATTAGAAGGCAAAATAATAAGTCTGTTAAAAAGCAGTTAGGCTTTGACTCAAGTATCTGTGATACATTCGCTAAGACTTATCACTTTGGTTTTCAGCAGAAAAATTCCAAAAAAGACTCTTGTAAAAAAGATTGTGGTTGCTTCAAATGTAGGTCAAAATCTAGAAGTTTTCATAAAAAGACTCCCCGACCTTTTACTAAAAGCAATCCCAAACCCAGAAAATCCTATTTTAAATGCCGACCTCAAAATTCCAAAGCAAGGACCTCATATTGCTTTATCTGTAAAAAGCCTGGCCATTGGGCTTCTTAGTGTCCTCTGTGAACAAAGACCAAATTCCAATCCAAGATCATGGATCTGTTCCAGACAGGTTATGATCCTGCAGACTGGGAAATGGTTTCTGACCGTTCAGATGGTGAATATCTTTCACTCACTAACTATACTGATAAGTCTGATTATGCTGAATCTAATGCTCAAAGTGATTCTGACACATCACAGATTACTAAAAATCTCAATTTTCTTGACATCAAAATGATGTCCCCCACATCAGACCTCCCTTCTCTTCTTCAACAGAGGTCTTCACTTCAACAGAAATTGTCCACTTTAACACCTAGACACTTCCAGCTTTCTAAACGCTATCATGCTCAGATCTCTCTCCTCTTTGCTCAAATTGCCAAGCTTCAGTAGCTAAGCGTGGGGACTATACAGAACTACACTCCCAAAGACTCAGAGTTTATTTCACCCCAACCTCAAGCTAGCAGAGAAAAAAACCAACTTAGATTTTCCAAACCAATGAAAGAAATAATTGAAGAAGAAAATCTAGCAGAAGATTCTTTAGACAACACCATATTCCATCTAGAAGAATCCATAAGAGAAAAGGAAGCATTGATAAAAGAACTATGGAAATGCTTGAAGATGCAAAGAGAAGAATTGAACTTTCTCAAGAATAAAAGAGATGAACAATGGGAATGAGAAATGTTCAATCAGGATACAGAAATTGAAGCCAGCGAGTCCAAACAAATGAATGGACTTGATGATAGATTGGTAATTTTTGTAGATATAAAAGTTCAGGGATATTTGCAATATACTCTAGATGCACAGCTAGACACAGGAGCCATGAACTCTTGTGCTAAATATGGAGCTATAACATCTTACTATTGGCAACCCATTGACATTGCTTTTAGGGTAGTCAATAAGACTGAAATAAAGATTAAGTATATTGCCCCAGACTTTCTAATAATAATTCAAGGAGCCAAAGTAATGGTTAATCTCTATTGCTATGATACAGGTGCAGATATTTTGTTGGGACAAGACTTTGTAAATAAATGTTTACCTTTTTTTATAGGTAGCGATTTTGTACAAGTTACTATTTTGGGAAAATCCGTAAAAGTACCAAGTAAGTCTTCTTTTGAAACAAGGATTGAAGTCAAGCAAACTCTCCAAGACATTGAGAAATCTGTTGAAAGCCTAATCAAGATCCAGAAAATAATAAATCATATTGAGAAACATGGTCTTGAGATTATTAAGGATGTGAAGGATAAAATAGAGAAGGATTGTACATCAGAACACCCTAATGCTTTCTAGACAAGAGAACAATACTTTGTCAGTCTTCCATACAAAGAAGATTATATTGCCAAGCCTCAAAAGGCTTCTGCCAATCATATGTCTCCCATAGAATCTGAATATTGTCAAAAGGAGATATCTGAACTCTTGGATAGAAAATTAATAGAAACTAGTAGAAGCCCATGGGATTGTCCTGCTTTCTATGTAAACAAGCATAGTGAAAAAAAGTGAGGAAAACCTAGAATGGTAATTAATTACAGATCTTTGAATGAAGCTTTATTGCCTATCAGGTTCCCTCTGCCTTCCAAGGAGTTGTTATTTGCAAAGATTGGAAAATGCAATGTGTTTAGTAAATTTGATTTAAAAAGTGGTTTCTGGCAAATTGGCATTGTTCCGAAAGACAGGTACAAGACAACCTTCGTTGTACCTAATGGTCAGTACCAATGGAGAGTCATGCCATTTGGATTGAAGAATGCACCCTCTAAGTTTCAAAAAAGAATGGATGATATCTTTAAGCATTTGACATTTGTTATTGTATTTATTGATGATCTTCTTGTATGTTCTATTAATAGCAGATCACATGTACAACATCTCAGGATTGTTTATAATCTCCTGTTCAAACATGGTTTGGTTTTAAGTAAGTCTAAGCTTTGTTGGGCTTAGACTAAAATAGAGTATCTAGGACTGATACTTTCTAAAGGAGCAGTTGAGTTGCAAGATCATGTGCTTAAAAAGCTTTCTGAGTTTCCAGACGAGATCCTAGACCAAAAGCAACTACAAAGATTCCTAGGTTGTTTAAACTATATCAGACAGTTTTATGAGAACCAAGCAAAGGATGTGATAATCCTACAAAAACATCTGAGTAAGATGATGCATTGGAACCATAAAATGACGACAGTTGTTCAAATAATCAAATAGAAGATACAAAATTTGCCAAGACTACATCTTCCTGATATGTCATTATAGCTTATTCTTGAAACTGATGCCTCCAATGACACTTGGGTTGTAGTATTGCTTCAAAAGAATGGACCCAAGTTGGAAGAAGTCTGTATATATACTTCTAGTTGTTTTACTGACACAGAATCCAAATATCCCTCTTCCCATAAGGAAATACTTGTTGTAAAGAATGGGATAAAGAAATTTAGATTGTTTTTAAAACCTGTTCATTTCATTGTTAGAACTGATTTGAAACATATGAAAGGTATGTTGACTAATCAGAGACTTTTGGAACAGGGAAAGAATAGAATTCTCAGATGGAGCTTATGGCTTGATGGTTTTGATTTCGACATACAATACAAGCCTGGAAAAGATAACTGCATAGCTAATCTACTCACCAGAGAAGCTAGTGAAAAGACAATTAAATGGCTTCATCCTCCTTGAGCATACCAGATGCTCCCCCAGGATTCAAATGGATCCTAGTTTGTAAAAATTGTAAAAATTGTTATTGTTTTGATTGTCTAGAGTATTGCATAAAGTCCAGTCCTGCTTGTAAAGACATTTTAAACAGTTGGGTTCAGTCCAAGAACCATCTTAGCTCTTTTCTTAGTTATTTCAGGACAAGTCCGAATATGACCAGAGAAATAATCACTAGAGGACCTTTCCAAGGTCAAGCCTATATCTACATATATACTCTAGATATTTCTTATACATATTATTGTGCAATGATGTCCCAGACCAAATATGATAACTCATGCTGGATTCTCTTTGATTGCTCTACATTCAAAGATTATTTATATTGGTGGTCTGGATGGATATATTTGTTACTTTGGACTTATTTCCCCAGAGATATTTTGTTCTTCGGTAGCAGCAAAGATGCATTCAGGAAATGGTTACGTGCAGAAGTTGAGGAAGTAGCTCAGTACAATGCTTGGTTTGTATTCAATCTGTCTTTTCAAGGCAGTGAGCTAGAATTTGAAAAATCTGATCCACCTAATCCTCAAACATTTAAAGTGACTAGTAATTTCTACGGAGATCTTTGTGTACCTGAAGATGATCTCATTACAGCCATTCAAGGATCACCATTCTACAGATGATTTAGTGGACTGCCTCCCTTTTCCGACATTCACGGATCTCCTCCCAGTAGTCACTATAATTATGATAGTGGTGACTCATTTGATTCTGTAGAAAAGCATAATATCAACAAAATGGATGGAAGCATGATGGGCCTTGAGTCATATTGTAATAATTTGATTTCATGTCTAACAGGTCGACAGTGGTATCCCGTCAGTTCCGTGGGTTCTTGTAGAAATCCACTTTGTATCTATCAGATACTAGTAGTGTCATATGTTGTGTCTTCTGTAAAAGATGTGACAGGTCCCCATATGGCCGAGCCTCTAAGGGATGAGATAACAATTGTAGTCCACAGTTGCCCCATCCACTTGAAGCTATCTTACTTTTAACAGGCAGTTGCCGGTTTCTGTCTACCGACAACCTTGTAATTTTAGTATAAATAAGCCTCCTATGGTCTCATTTGGATCATCGGGATGAAGAGAGTCTGAGTGTCTGTGGTTAGTCTAAGTATTTGTGTCTAAGAGCAGTGTGTATCCTCTTCACTCGCAAAACTTACTAGTTCCAAGCGCAAGGAACACACTAATGCTCATAGCAAGGATACATGTGCAGGGAGAGAACACTCGGGAAAATTCCTCCATGGGTCATGGTGTCAAAACGTAGAGGCAAAGTGCTACAAGGCTTGCATATAAGGCATGCTTCAGAGGTTTAGTTGAGAGAAACATGGAGCTAGCATTAGGCCAAATACGCAGGGGTGAAAATGTGATTAATAGGACACGATGAAACCCCCTTCAATATCTTTTTTAAGAGCCCAGAGAAGGTAAGCTCGGTGGTTTTTCATTTTTAAAGAGTCTGAAAAAACATAAAATAAGACTTCGTTGGGGTACCTTTTTTGAAGTAGTTTAGTCGGTTCGAAAAAGGGGTAAACTAGCACTGAAAATACATCTATTCAAAACCATTTTAACGAGTGTGATAAAGACAATATCACTCGACAATATTTTCAATTTTAAGGAGTCTGAAAAGAGCTTAAATATGGACTGACTTCCTTTTTCTAGATTTAGTCTCCCTAGCCCGAAAAAGTGAAATTTTCTGAGGAGAACTCTCTCGGTGAGGTGACTCTCCCAAGGTGTACATTTTTCCTCCTTAATATACAGGCCAAAAAAAGGGGTAAACTCATGCCAGTAGATGTTTTTCTGAACCAATTAACGAGTGTGAAAGAACAAGGTCACTTGAGGATATTTTTAATTTTAAGGAGTTTGAAAAGAGATTAACTATGGACTCCGTAGGGGATGTTCTTATGGACCATTTTAATGGGTCTGGAGGAACAAGGCCACTCAACAATATTTTCAATTTTAGGGAGTCTGAAAAGAGATTAACTATGGACTATGTGGGGGTTCCTTTTTCATAAATTTAGTCCCTCAGGCCTGAAAAAGAGTTAAACTTATACCTGAGAATACTCTTCTAGCGAACCGAATTTCCTAGAGCATACCTTTGTTCGTAAAATTGACCATCTGGACCGAAAAAGGGGTAAACTAGCGCCAGACAGAAATGCCTTCAAATTTTATTTTGGCGAGCGTGAAGGACAATAAGATCGCTTGACAATGTTTTCATGTTTAAAGAGTCTGAAAATGGATTAAAAGCATACTCGTTTTATGGGAGTCCTGTTGGCAAATTTTGAGCAAATCAGCGTATACTTGCCATTGATGGAAAGAACGTGTGGTCGCAGTGATGACAACAACATTGAATAACAGCGTAGTAATAATCAAGAGGAGAAAAGACAGTGATCGTTGGATCCCATCCAAATTTCCCGAAA
>JZKD02S2026653.1:497763-543009 GCA_000966675.3 Picea glauca
TGGTTGATGACACATGAAGAAATCTTAATAATTATTTAAAAGGCATAAAATTGTTTAAGCTTATAAACAACTGATTCACCCCCCCCTCTCAGTTGTTCTAGTATTTCCAACAAGTCCCGAGGGTGAGGTCAAGAGTGATAACATATCAGACGTATGAGGCTCAATCTCATAATCAGGACAAGACTAACGAGGACTCCCAAGACTAAATTCATTAATGACATCATGAACACCAAAAATGCAACCAGGATCTACCTAGGGAATCCATGTAGAGGTAGGCTCTACCACAAAATTACGACACTTCTAAAGAAGTAATGACGGTTCTGTGTCACAATTCGGTGGGTTCAATCCTATGGCAAAGAGGGAAAGACAATGAGATGCAAAAAGTGGAGGTGGAATCCTAACTTAACTGCAAAAATTTGGAAAAAACGACTTTTACCAAAAAATATTTAAAAGTGACCCATCTCCCAAAAGTTTTTGAAACCAAAAGAGAAGTGTATCTTAACATCCAATGAGAAACTCTAGAACCATGTTAAATGATTTTCAAGCCAGAAAAAACAACAAAAAGGTCTAAAAACTGACAAAAAGGGCCAAAAAAGTCTATAAATAGAAGATGGAAGCTCATTATCACCGTTAAAAATTGATAATTGACCAGAAAGACAAAAATACCCCTTTGTTAAAAGAGTTGATTCCAGGAGTTTCAGAGGACGAAACAAACTTCCACTTGGACCAAGTAAGTACAAACTAGCTCTTCTTGCATTTCCATACTTTCATTTTTCATTTCTTTCAGTTTTTGGGGGGGCACGCACCTTTAAAAAATGGTGGTCCTACGTGTACGCAGGTTGTCCAAGGACAACCACGTATGCCCACAGGCATAAAACAATCTTCCCGTGTGAATACGCGACTGTGTTAGGTAGAAAAAGGTAGAAAAATAAAGATGCAAGAGCTAATTTCCTCCATGAACTTGTTTGTAACAAGATGTATGTCCACTGGAGAGAGAGGGAGCATGAGGATATAGATATCTTGGTCGATGAGGACCCTGCAACTATGGCCACATTGAGACAATGCGGGTTGTGGAAGTTCTTTTGGTGTCCATTCATGAGGGCACAACCCAGGCTGTTGAATGCCTTTGTAGATTATTGGCATCCCGATGCTGAGGCATTTATGCTCGAGGCATAGTCGTTGACTCCAATGATTGAAGACATTTTCTTTTTGCTTGGCCTCTTGAGGAGAGGTGAACCATTCAACTTTCGTGCTTTCCTCCCCGGGCCTCACAACATTGCTGAGATGATTGAACTACATTGTGAGGTCGGCACTGAGAAATTAGGTTCTCAGGTGCCAATCAACAAGATCACCAACCTATCACTGAAAGTGATAGTTTTACTAATTGAGTGTATCACTGGATCCGCGGCTTTACATCAGGCATCCCAGGCACACATGCATTGTGTGGTGCATTGCTTAAATGCATGAATATACGACTGGAGCACGACCATGATAGATTGCATGAAGAGACAACTCACTGAGTGTCGCGGGCAGAGTAACAAAAAATTTTGATTCAAGACCATTTTGTGCTCATTCTTTTTTGAGAGGGTACCCAGTCTCAGTCCGCGAGAGATGGTGTGGGGGCATGTGGCCTCCGCCCCAACAGTGTGTAGATGGGAAACATTGTTGCCACGATAGGGGGGCAGAAGGACCATAGAGGCCTTTGATGACACCTTTTTTGACTGGTGGCCATGACAAATTTCGACAATAGAGGACTACCCCTATGCCAGGATCAAAATTTCCAGGGACCCAGACATGCTCGTACCTCTGGAGCTAAGCGAGGAGAGATGGGTACATTTTTTACTTTTAAAGTTATTCAATCTTTAGTTTCGTTTTATATATATCATTTTTATGGTACGGGAGTATTTGACAACTATGTATCTGTTATGTACAAATGTGGGGCCAGTGTGTCCAACAGATTTTGTGAGGAACAACCATCTGCGGACCCAATGAACACCTCTAATTCACTTGACATCTACCATAGAAAAAAAGATGACATAAATAACAACATGTCAATAAAACAAAAAGACAAAAACTAAACTGTATAAGAACTATACATATGTACAAGAAGTCACCCAAGGCGACCCACCTACAAGTAATACTTCTTGAGGTAGAGCCCATTTCTAGGCTCCGCCAAGGCTTTCCCTTCGAATTCAACCAGATGATAAGCATCATTCTTTAGTACCTCCTTCACGATGAAAGGTCTGAACTAGATAGGTTTGAACTTGCCTACCCCCGAGGGATCCTTATCTTGGTCATAGACCAGGACAAGGTCGCCTTCGGACAAAATCCAAGGATGAATGGACCGATCATATTGACACTTGACTTTTTTCTTGTGAGCCTCGTTATCCAAGGCTACGTCACGATGTTTCTCATCGATTTGCTCGAGATATAATAAGCGTTACTCAAGTGGTGAAGTGTCTGGAAATAACTATACTTCCAAATTTAGAGATGGGATCTGGCACTCTATTGGCAAGACTGCCTCTAACCAGTCAACAAGTTGAAAAGCTGAGAAACCGGTTGCAGTATTTACAGATGTTCGGTAGGCCCACAATGCCGAGTACAACATCAAATGCCAATTTGACTTGGCTGAATTGGTCATTCATTGTAGAATAGTCTTGAGGGACTTATTCACAGCTTCCACCTAACCATTCACTTATGGGTAGTAGGGTGATGAATGCTCTTGCCTCAACCCAAGATTTGATGTTAACTTAGACATCATTTTTTTTCTGAAAATGACTACCATGGTCAGTGACAATCTCCTTCGAGATGTTGAACCTTGCTACAATCTGGTTAAAAATAAAGAGGGTTGTTGTTTCTCCATCATCTTTGAACATTGGCATAGCCTTGACCCACTTTTTGAAGTAGTCTATTGCTACGATGATATGGAGATTCCCCCTGGATAAATCCGGGTGGCATGTAGTATAATAAATACCCCACTTGGTGAAGGGACCAACTGTAATGACGGGAAACATGAGATTGGAGTGTGCCCTCATCTTCCGAGAGAATATCTTACATGGGTGGCACTTCTTGACCAATTCAACACAATCATTGATTAATGTCGGCCAAAATTAACTGGCTCATAGAATATTTTGGGTTGTTTCCAACCCAGACAAATGACCACCACATGCTCCAGTGTGGCAGTCGTTAAGAACAAGTTCTGCTTCTTCATGAGTGAGACACCAGAAGAGGATGCAATCTACACCTCGACGATACAAAGTGTCATTGAGAATGAGATATTTTCTTTCCTGATGGTGTATATGTCAATGCTCATCATGAGAAGAAAAGGTGAGGCACTTCAAATTGTGGAGATAGACTAGTATATCTCCATACCAGAGGTCTAAAGATGAAATCAGAAAAAGATCTCCTTCAATCGATGATTCTTCGAGCGTAACATCACCTAACTCAACTGAAATTTCCGAGATAAGTTCCGCAAAGACCAATGACTTATTAGATTTCCCATAAACAAAATCCAAGTCAAATTCCTAGAGGATAACTATCCATCTACTGATCTTTCTTCCAATTATTTTTCGTGTCAACACATATTGAAACAAATTCACAACAACAATGACGGTGGTCTTACGAAGCAGAATATAATGACGGAACTTTTGGACATCATTGACTGCTACCAACACAAGCTTCTCAATGTGGGAGTAGTTTCATTCTAGTCCAACCAGGCCTCAAATCAGGTAGTAAATTACATTCTCTTCAAGCATATCATCCTCTTGAACCAAGACCATACCAATGGTCGACTCTACCACGTCCAAGTACAATAAGAAGTCTTTATTATAATTGGATGGCCAAAGAAGAGGGGCAAACGTGAGGGCATGTTTCAACGCTTCGAAAGAGCGTTGAGCGGCTTCATCCCAATATAAAGGAACATACTTCTTCAATAAATTCATGAACCCTTTAGTGATCTTGGCGTAGTTTGTGATAAAACGTCGAAGAAAATTAGATTTTCCCTATAAACTTTGAAGCTGAGGGACTGTGCCCGAGGGAGGCAATTGAACTATCGCCTCAAATTTTAGAGGATCGACCATGATCCCTATTGTCAAAACTATGAAACCTAGAAGACAACCCGATGTCATGCAAAATCTTCACTTGTTCGGATTCAAGAAAATATGATAGTAGCAATGTCGCTCAAAGATAAGTTGGAGGTGCATGGGATGATCAACTCTCTTACGAGATCGTGATGCTAAATAATCGAGATAGGCCTCGAATATGTGTCTGAGATAATGGAAAGAAAAATACATGGCCTGCTGAAAAGTGGCTCCAGCATTCTTCAGGCCAAAAGGCATCTTCTGATAATCAAATGTACCCCATGGAAATATAAAAGCAGTTTTATTCTGGTATTCAGGTTTAATTTATATCTGATTATATCCTGAAAAACCATCCATGAAAGAAAAGACCTCACAACCTGCGCATTCATTGACAATATGGTCAATGAATGGAGTGGGGAAATTATCCTTTGTACAGGCCTTTCTCAAATCATGGAAGTCCATACATACGCAAATAGTTCCCTACTTTTTGTTGACTGGAATAGGATTTGACACCCATTGAGTCAATTGAACGGGGTAGATGAAATCGGCTTTGAGGAGTTTCTCTACTTCAAAATTAATAGTTGTTGCTTTCTTAGGATTTACTGGACGAAGCTTTTGTCAGACTGGATTAGCGTTAGGATACGTCGTTATTTCATGTTCAACAATTCTTGGATTATTTCCTGACATTTCCTCGTAAGACCAGGAAAACACGTCGCAGAATTCCATAAATAAATCTGTGTAGATTCGAATCTCCTCGGGGGATCAGTCTACTTCGACGAAGACATTCTCCATGATGCCAGGGGTTCTAGAGATGTCAATACGTATCGTTTCAGCGATGGTTTCCATATTACCTTCGGCATAAACTGCTTGCGTAGACTAAGGATTGATAGGACAAGACCTATCTCCAGTCATAGTTAACATGAATGCACCCGCCTCAATTCTTCTTAACTCTGGGAGAAAATAAAATCTGCGATGGAAATCATCCCAGGATCTTTCTAGACCATTCATTGACTCAATAATCGCCTCCTCTGAGGGCAAGACAAAATATAAAGAATCAGTAGTGGCGAGGGAATCTTGAGCCCAAATAGGCTCTAGAACTAGATCTAACTCATGTGCAAGAGTTAGATCGAGGTCAATGGAAGATTGTTGTACTATAGAGCACACAACCTCTATTGAGGACAAAGGCATGGCCATGCCATGATGCTCGATCCATTTCATTGTGGATGATAGGGAAGGAAGAGTCCACGGATCGTTAAATTAAGTCATGTGGAACGACAACACTTGAAAGATTACAGCCTTAGGCTGGTCGAGGAAAGCCGATATGAAATTGACATCGCCGGACAGAGGCGGGTAATCAAAAGTACCCATCAAGGGCAGGCACAAACCAACCCCTACATTGTCGATGCCGGGATGTGGATTATCAATCATCGGGACCATGGATGGGAGAAAGACAGTTGATCAATAGACATGATCCAACCCTTGTGTGGAAACACCAAGACCCAAAAAATTGTGGTGACCACTGCATGCATAACATAGGTCTAACTCCTTCCTAACAAGAGATTGTAGTCGAGAGGTGCATCAAACACTTCAAATTCGATGCACACGGTCTTTCCTCCTAGTTGCACGGAGAAAGAAGGAATGATTCCATGTGGTCTAAAAATGACCATCAAAATATGTAAGAAGATTAGGTGACAAAGAAAAAACGGGTTGGCCAATGGCCTTCCAACAAGCCAACGACATCACACATGTCGAGGCACCCTCATCAACCACTGTGCGGAAAATATTCCAGGTAATTTTTTTTGTGGTGTAGGCCACTACTATCTGAAACACCACATGGTAGGGGAGACAATGTTTTAATTCGGTCGTATCAAGCATGATTTTTCCCAGATTACAGGTCTCAGCAAATCCTAAGGTAGCTAACAAAGCCTTTCTCTGTGAAGGGCAGCTATGGAGGACCTCCAAAGATAACATCGCGCAAGGGGTTTGTGACAAATCTTCCACCACAGAGTAATTTTGGGCGGCCCTCACATTTGGATTGTTAGAATATTTCTTGAACACCCCTTTTGGGATGCATGTCATTGTTTCTCCCATTGTCTTCTCGATCTAGAGAGAAACATATGGGTTTTCGACTTCTTTACCCTTCTCAGAAGTGTTTTTCATTCTGTAATCATGTGTCCTAGTTTCTATGTGAGAATCACCTTTCAACATATAAAAATTCGAGGTCAAGTGATTACTAGATGATGAAGGGGGTCCCTTACTTCCCCCATCCGCGTTCAAAGAGTCTTGAGTTAAATTTTTCCCATGTGGAAATGGGTTCGTTAACATAGCAGGCTGCTACTACACCAATAACTTATGGGCCTCTGCAAGTCAAGGGAACAGGTGAGTTAGATGGTCTTTCATGCAAAGATTACATGGATACTTTGACTTTATTTTCTTTGTGTTTACCCCGCCATAATTATTGGTGGGTTTCTTATCCCCCTTACCCTTCTTTCATTGTTTCTTCTTTCCATTAGGCTGTTGGTTGGCCTTCGGGTTTGTCGATTGCACATTGTGTATATCCAACGTTTGAGTAGGGGGAGCATCCAAACTAGTGGTTTGGCTGGCCACTATCTGTTGTATCGACAATTGTTGCAATTGATTTGATAGCTGCTCAATGGTCTTCGCTTGTGTTGAACCAACTATACCATCGGCATGTGGTCCAGATTTCTATCTAGTCTTGTCAAGAATGGACCGTGGTGCATATGTAAAAACTTCATAAAGTAAACCAAACTAAGAGTATATCAGTTCTATTTGTTGAGCTCTCATTATCGCTTCTTCCTCGGAAAACACTCCCGACATTGCAGCATCCTTGGATAACTGAGGTACCAAAGACTTAAGGAACCACTCTAGCAAAAAAGCCGGTGGAACTAGTACTTTTATCAAACTCTTCCGACGCCACCATTCTTGGATGTGATATGAGATATGGTCAGCCTTTGTTTACTCAAAGTTGGCCATCAATTCAGTGTCAACATCATACCTCAAAAGTAATTGAAAATGGTTTAGAAAAACCATTGCCAATTCACCAAAAGTAGAGTATCTCGAGTTTGATGTACCATTTCGTGGCACTCCCAATAAGAGTGCATTGAAACAAATACAACTAGGCAAAGTCATCTCCCAACGCGTTGGACGAGAACCATAGGTGAAAGGTGGTCACATGATCGCCTGGATATTCGTTAGGATTACCTTTGAACTTTGGAATGTCCGAGGGAAAATTGGTTAGCATAGGAGGCCAACGCGGATCATGACATATTGGGTCATTTAACAATCTTAACAAGTCTGGAAAATGCAAAGTTTCCATAAAAGGTATATTGGATTGTTGAGTATGTACAGGAGGAAAGGATCCTGGAATTTGGTTGGCACCAAGTTTCTAGAAAAAGTTAGGTTGTTGACCAGGGTTCTGGTAAAAACCATGGCCTTGGCTAGCATTTAGATACTGTGCTTGTTGAAACGTCATCAACTGAATCCCGTAGTAGGACGTTGAGGGTTGGGAAGCGATTGCTCTAGATGTTGTGTTCCAAATGTTTTGGAAAGGGTTTCCCCCTATTGATCCGACGAGCATAGGTATTGAGCCTTGCCCAGGGTTCCATTGGCCATGGAAGGGGTTGCCCCCGGTTGACATCCTTGATGAGGGGATTGATCCCTGCCACAAATTCCAGGGTCCTTGAGAGGTGTTTTCCCTCTGTGCAGGAATAGTACCCTACACAGGATTTTGTGATCCAAAACTAGGGTTTCCCCCATCTGAGATGATAGATGAAGAGGATGTGTTGTTACCGAATGTGTTAAACAAAGAGAACGACAAAGAACCCACCGGTGTGGTGTTGGAAGAAATTACTTGACTACCTGCTCTGAACAAGCTATAGTTCATGTTCGACCAGGTGGGCTGCTGGGGAGCACTGCCTAGTGAGGGGGATGACGGAGGTATATGACCCCCACCTTAAGGGAAAGAGTTATAGGGGGATGAGGTTCCCCCCATGGAACCTTGCATAGGAGCGTTAGAGCTCCCTACCCTCAGACCCATGGTCTGTAGGGTGGAGTAGGAAAGGATAGAGTTTGTATCGAAGCGAGGCATCTTGTATGAGAATGGAGGGCTTGTCACACTCTGGGTGAATGAAGCAGTGATCACCACCATAGAAGGAATCAGACCACTTCCCAAAGTAGAGGCGGTCGAGACCATGGTAGTCTGAACTGGTGAAGGTGGGTTAGGAGGTGGAACGTCCCCTATAGTGGTGGCCATAGAGGGAGTGTGAGGACTCCCTAATGAAGTAGCAATGTTTTCTTCCATCGATTCTTACAATACTATTTGATGCTCGCGATGAGTTAACCTTGGGGGGAAAACTTGTACCAAGACAGGCACCGACAAGTCAGTGATCAAAGAATTGGCTGGCCTGAGAGATTTTGCTCCAAGGTCAGAAACTGTAGGCTCCTATGGATTCAAGTGTTCTCCTCTCGGGGATTGCTCAGACACAGTTTCCTGTGGCCCAGTCGCCTCAAATGACCCTTGCTAGTCAAGTCTTCGCCTTAACGGTGGTGGGGGTGGATCCAATTCAACAAACGACAGGCCCTGAAGCCTTCGCGATTGACAGAGCTCTTGATCTTCCACTTTGTGAGAATATCAATGTCATACTAGGGATTTTACTAATGTTGAAAACCAGCACACACTAGAAAATATCCTATGAGAAAAATCATGAAAATCACAAGCCAGTTGGAAGAACAGTTACACCAGCCAACACTAGAGAAACTTACCGGTGCAAGTGAAACTCAAATATGGAAGCACCCTCTGGGTATAATCTGCAAAGCATGGCCCGATGTTTTCCCTAGGTACCGCGGTATACCCCCGCAGTCACCTGTGTAAGTCACTATAATAAAGGCAACTAGGTTGCCAATGCGTGAACAATCACCAGGAGGGTACAATCAACAGTCGGGTGGACCACAATGAGTAGGCTATCAAGCCTAAAAACTATCGAGGGTATCAAAAGAAAGTGTTCTGGAAGATGACTGAGGACCTCAAACAGATTCGAGACCCACGAAGCTCCATGGAAAATGCGATCAACAGAATCCCAAGAAAAGTCCTCTATATGTGTTCCCCACTACGCTTGGTCCGGCTTTAGAGGGGTTATCTCCGCCACCTTTTCGCACGTGACCTCATGTTTAGCCCCTCTGTTAGAGGGGGGTCCCGGATAAATTTCACGTTTACTAGAATTTTTACACTCCCTAGCACAAACACACATGTTTGTTTTATAGCCTTCAAGAGTTTCCTCTCCAACCTAAATCAAGGCTCTAGCCTATACTAGTAGATGAACCCTACAAACATAAAGTCTAATAAATTTTAATTTAGCATTAATTTTAAGTGGCTTGTCTTAAGTCAATGAAATGGAAATAAAACTAGTGGTGTATTTTAAGAGACAAAAGAGAAGAGCATCAAGTGAAACTGAAAGAAAAAATACTTCTTTTTGACAAATAAATATTTTCAAATTTAAACTCTTTAACCAACTTTTCGTAAGTACTTTTTCTAAGATCTTTTAAAAGAAAAACCCAAAACAAGAGTTCACTTGACTACGAGCTACTTAGTGTTCTAATCATTCAGTAAAGAACTTAAGAAAACACTCTTATTCCTAACAAGAGAACTAACCTAACTACTTAACCAAACTAAGAGATGAAATCTTATTTTTTTTTAATTTTTATGATTCAAAATAAGAAACTTGAAATAACTTATTTTTCTTTTCTTATAAAGCATGTAAAAGGGAAAAAGTGAAGACAAGACAAGACCAAAAACTGACTTCTGGTCTACTGCAGATCACAGGGAGTCACTGACAATACTAAACATGATGATTAGAAAAGACTCACAAACTTGTCTCAAATCCTTACAAAGAAAACACAAGAAATATTAATAAAGATAAGCTAAAACTGATGTCAAACCCAAGCTACAGACTGTAACAATAGAGACCAGGACTAGATCAAGAAAACCCCTAAGAAGTATGACTTCAAACAGGGAAGAGGTTGGTTGCCTCCTCTTGAAGCAAGACTTTCTTGACACATGCATGCTACTGACACTTAAGTAGCCTGCATATGTACATGATTTGTCTAAAGGTAGGGTGTGTATGTACGCGTGCAGACCCACTACAGGCCGCGTACACCTCTGTAACTTCCCAAAAAAGGAAAACTAACAGTCAGTATGACAAGGCAGGGTGTACTGGTATGGCAGAACACAATCCCTTGAAGACTCAACAACTTACAGAAAACTCAAAAAGATAATCAAACCAATTAAAACACCCAAAAACAATCCCCTAAAAACCCTAGAGGCTTCCCTAGTACAGTCGCCAATTCTGTTATAGCGGGAAACCCCCCCTATGGACTACACTAGGGTTCAACATGTAGGCAGATCTAGCCATCTAAAAGTCTCCTACTCTTTAGACTACCTTGACTATACTCCACATTCATACAATAAATACAAGATGAAAAGATCCGGTAACTCTACCTTAAACTCTGCATTCGGTCTTGATCCTTTCATGTTCGATTGCTCCTCAACTACAAGTCTCCTCCCAAGGCTGACTTGCATTCACAAACAGAAAAACAAATAACTACGGACATGCATCTCATATATGAATTAGTGGGTTATATGTCATAATAAAACATGAATCAAACATAAATATTGAACACATCATATGGCGGGACAGAAAAAGTACTCCTTTTATTAGAATCACAAAGTTTACTTACAATGAGATCGACGACTTCTCCTCGAACATGGTCTGCGCTCCTGTTCACCAAGCTCCAACTATGCTTCCATGTATCTTTCTCCTCTCACACTTCTTCTAAGTAAAAGGCATGGGATTATGATTGAGGAAAAAGGCAAGAATAGGGAATTTGGCTCAAAACTCACAAGGTGGCTGCAAATTCTTGGGGCAAGGAGGGGATGTGAAATGGGTAGAGTTTCACTGTTCTTATTCTTATCTCTTGAATGAGACCCCAACACCTCCTTTTATATGGAAAAAGGATGGTTATTCGGTTGGGTGATGGGCTAAAGGCGGTGGGACAGTTGGAAAACTACCCAATACACCGTAATATCAACGAATTGCTTGCAACTTTTTAATTTTTGCAACATTTGTGGGTATACGCGAGCTGTAATGGTGCAGCTAGCATACATACATGAGATGTAGTGGTGCATAAAGTGTGTGTACATGGGAATTAGTGGTGACGGGCGTGCACATCTTCAAAAATATGGTTTTTAAGAAGAGTTTCTCAGTGATGGCTTGGCGAAATAGGGCCTGATGCCAGGTATGCATGTATGGTGCAATTTAGGTTTTTAACACCTTCCTCCTAGCATGACATGTGGCTACTGGGACACTGACCCACCAACAAATCCAACGCAAGATCCATTGGAATGACTTTGCTCTGACGTCAGGGCATTAGGCCACCAGGCTACCAGGCCTCTGAAACAACTTGCACACACCTCCATCCAAATGGACCCAACATTGATCCACTGGCCCATTGGACCACCAGGACACCAAGCCACATGCCACTATGCATAAACTCCAACCAATTTATCTTATGGTGGTCCACCAGGGCACTAGGACATCGAACACCACATGCAACCTCCATCCAAACTTCTCTGACCCAATTCAGTGACATGCTTCCTCATGGGGGGGAATTTCTATAGTCAAAAGTTACATTGTGTGTGGTTTCTACAAGGTTTTTCGGCTCTCTATGCTTCACACACAAATAACAAAGGGCTACCTTTGCTTATAAGCCACTATGTCTAACATTTTCCTTTTTGTGTGGGATAATAACTCCCATCATAGACCAACAGTTGGGAAACCACCACGGGGTGAGATCAATGGCTCCTGAGCACTGATCTTTTGGGGCATAACTTTTGATTCCGAAACCTAAATCAAGTGTGTGATGGCTTGTTGGAAATATAGGGACATGGATAATTTCTTGAACATAATTTCCATGGTTTTCATAGTGGTATCAAACCACAAAATTCTCCTTCAATGTTGCCCCAAGAAATTAATTTATTTTATTCAAGAATTTATGGGTAAACTTGTATTATGTAATATAACAAGACTAGCAAAACAGAAGCTCCTTCATTCTGGAAACTCAATCCCAATCCTTGGTCATGAGGAAAATCCAATGGATCTCCAAACACAATAGGTGTACCATGTTCCCATTTGGCTTTATAAAAAAATCTTGTGTGATAACTTTAACTATCATGCTAAATAATAGAAGATAATTTTACTCAAGATCTTTTGTCCTGTAGCAAAAATAATTTTCACCCAAAAGACAGATCTAATCCAAACAACTTTTGTTGTCATGTAGCAGGTCCTTGAAGGCCAATGTTTCAACCTTCGGATATGATACCATTTCGTAATATAACCAACACCCATGTTGAGTCTCGTCACTGCAGAAAAGACTTATCCTGCTGAAAATAAATCCAAAAACGCCCCATACATATAACATAAAACCAAGGCGTATAAGGCCCACAAAAATTCACACAAACAACATGTTGATTTAACCATGCATCTACAACATTTATAAATCATGAATGCATCTAGTAAACACCCAAGAATCACACAACATTCAAATAAAACATTTAGAGAGCGGAATACTCATACTAAACACTACATAAACTTATCTATTTATAAATATAATCCATCTGGCTACATACAAAGGATGAACCTCCCATCCATAGCCAGTGTTATTCCAAATCTCAGCAATAGGCCACCCCAACAACATGCCACCCTCGAGATGAGGCTATGAGTCCACAAGGATATATATCTCTCCAGTTGTCCACTCTCCACACTCAACAACCTAAACCCAAGCTCTACTCCTACAACAGTTCCAATCCACCATCTATCTCTTCCCCACAACCTGCACAACCTAAAGAATGTACCCCCTTCACTACACTCAGTCCCTATGGATGTACCATTCATTTATCAAGGCTTATAGTGCACTAAATTGGCAAGGAACCTTTCAACTAGGGACTTGAAGAACTCTCAGCTATTTCAAGAGTGCTCACAATAGCCTTCACATGGATCTTGAGCCATTTCCTCAATAGGAAATGCACTACATGCTTACAACCTATTTTACAGGAACACAAGGCTCATTTCTAGCATAACACACAGCCAAACAGTGGTTTCCTTCAAGCACAACATGGATAGTTCTCTTCCCGTCACTCTTCTCAGCCTTTGTTTCCTGAAATTTGCATGTAAAAATTGTCTCCACCCTGCATACGAATTTCCTTCCTTTCCCTTGCTTGCTTGACTCTTACTCTTCCCAAAGATGATTGTACTCCATCCAATGTTTTCCAATAACTATGGGATGTGACCACTCACACCCACCCTCTTGCATGAGTTTAATTATTGGCCTTGGGGACACTCAACAATAAAATAAAAGGTTTACACAATGATAATAATTTTAGGAAAAAGTGGGTTGGATTAATACCCATGAATAAAATCCCCTCTTGGACCCCTCTCTCTTGCGGAATCATAGTCCCCCATTGTTTTCATTTGTCTCGCATTATAGCCAATGGCTATTAATTCTATTAATTAATTCTATGTTCATAATATTCAATTCATCCCCCAACCATATTAATCAATATGGGCTCTTTTCCCCAATCATATCGGCTCACCAATCTAATTCACTTGTATGCAATTACATTACAATTTGTGGGGATTAAAATTGGGGATGTTACACCATAGAATCTGGTTCCAGCTTAGTACAGTTGGCCTACTTCAATGAATTCTTATTAAGATTCACTTTAAAAAATACATGCTCTCCCACTTTAAATTTTTTGTTTGTCTTTTTCTTATATGCATAACTTTTTTTCCTATCGTGTTCTTCTTTCAAATTATGCTTAATTTTAACCATTTTCTCTTCCATCTTTTGAGAAATTCTGGCCCAAGTAACATTTTGTCTGTTGGGTTTTCCCAACTCACTGGAATATTACATTTTATACCATATAGAGCTTCAAATGGACTCATTTTCAATGAAGCCTGATACCCATTGTTATAGGATAACTTAACTAGATGAAAATAATACTCCCGCTTGGATGGTTTATCCATCACCTACATCCTTAACATGTCTTCAATCACTTGGTTGACTCTCTTTTTCTACCCATCTGTCTATGAATGATATGATGTGCTAAAATTCATATTTTTTCCAAATCCGTTAAATAATCCTCTCCAAAATTTTGAAGTAAACTTTGAATCTCTATCTGAAACAATTGCCTTAGGTACTCCATGCAACCTAGAAATTCCTTCATGTATATCTCTGCAATGTTGGATGCCTTATGAGTCATCTTGACTAGATTAAAATTTATGTACTTTTTGAACTTTTCCACCACTACCATTATTGAATTGTGTTGTCTTGTTGTCATGGGAAAATTAGCAATAAAATCAATGGTTACTACTTCCCATTTCCACTATGGAATTGGAAATGGTTGTAGAAAACTTGTTAGGTGTCTATGTTGAACCTTCACCCTTTGACATTCCATGCACTTGACAATGTAATTGATCACATCCTTTTCGATTACTAGCCAAAAGTATTAGATTATTATTGCTACGATTGTTTTCTGGTAACCAAGATGTCCATCATATGGAACATTATGCATTTTTTTAACACTAGCTTCCTTAATTTTGGGGAGTTAGGAACATACTCTCTTTTTATGCATCAATATTCCATCGTCTCCTAACTTTTACTCCTTATATTTTTGTTTTACATGTTTTAACCCTTCTTTTATATGTAGATAAAGTTGATCTGTAACAGTAGCCTCTAAAATTATTCTCTTTAAATCTGAGGTATGCACACTAATGGTTGTAGCATGCATGATATGTATCATTCTGTTGAGTGCATCAACAACTTTGTTTTCTTTTATTTTAATATGCTTGATGTCAAAGTCATACTCACTCAAAAATTCCAACCATGTTGTTTTCCTATCATTTAAAGTTGTTTGTTCAAACAAATATTTTACACCACTATGGTCCATCCTCAATTCAAATTTCCTTCACATCAAATAATTCCTCCACATTTTCAATGCATGTACTATGGCAACAAGCTCCAACTCATGGGTGGCATACTTCCTCTCATGTTATTTAAATTTTCTATACTCATAACTAATGACATGTCCATACTGAGTAAGGACCCACTAAGCCCCTCTTTCCATGCATATGTGCATACCACAAAAAAATTATTTGGATCTGCAATCTTCAAAATAAGTGCACTAGTAAGTAACTTCTTCAATAGATGAAAATTTTCTTCATGCCTTGTTGTCCATTCAAAATTAGTTCCCTTATTTTGTAAAGAATTGATGGGATGATTAATCCTTGATAAGACTACTATAAACCTCTTTTAGTACCTATCTAATTCCATAAAATATCCAACTTCCTAAACATTCCTTGGTGCTATCCATGCTCTAATGGATTTAATCTTCTTAGGATCCACAATTATGCCTTCCTCTAAAATTATGTGCCCAAATAATGGATCTATTCTTGATAAAAAGAGAACTTGCTCATCTTGGCATACAGTTGATGCTCCCTTAGAAATTGTAGCACCAATATTAAATGATTATCATGATATTCCTCTAACTTGGAATAGATACGTGTGTCATCCAAGAACACAATGACAAACTTATCCAGATAGTTTATGAATATGACATTCATTAAATACATAAAGGCAGTTTGTGTAGTATCCCCAAGGGTTAGCTCAATTGTTCTTGATGTTAGACATATGTACTATTCCATGAAGTCAAGAAGGTCACGTGCTCGAATCTCATGCTCCTTGGGGATACGATTTACCCAGATTACCATCCATGGATCATGGGGAAGTATTCAGTGGGTTTTTTGTGAAACTTTATTGGAAAAAAAAAGACAATTGATGCATTGGTAAATCCAAATGGCACCACTGCAAATTTATAATTCCCATACCTTGTTCTAAAACATATCTTATTTATGTCTTCTTCCTTGATTCTCACCTGATGATATCTTGATATCATATCTATCTTTGAAAATATATTTTCTCCTCTTATCTTATCACATAGGTCATCCATTTTAGGTAGAGGGTATGTATTATTCAAAGTGGATTTATTTAGTTGTCTAAAGTCAATACACAGCCTCAATGTTCCATCCTTATTTTTCATAAAAAGAATTGATTCTCCCCAAAGTGAGATGTTTGTGCATATGTACCCTTTCTTCGACAACACTTCTAGCCACATTTGTAATTATTTTAATTCTATTGTGCTCATTCTATAAGGAGTATTTTATATTGGGGAAACTCCAAGAATTAATTAAATAGAGAATCGATCTCCCTCCTTGGTGGAAAACTAGGTATTTCTTCAAATACATCCTCAAACTTCTGCAACATTGGAAAATCCTCAAGTCTTGGTGTTTTTTCTCTTTTTTGTCTCTTTCACATGAGCTACATACAATTGACATCCATTCTTGAAACATCTTTTCATTTATAAGGCTGAAATATCCCTTATAGAAATGGGTCTTGGAATTCCTTGCATAGTGTTCTATTTTCCTTTTTCATCAAGACATGTAAAGGTCTTATTATGGAAATCTAGGGCAGCATGATACTTTTCCAATTATTCCATTACAATTAGGCTATTATAATATCACAATGGTAAGATGTTCAAATCAACATTTGTATTCAATCCATTCATATCTATTAGACAACCTCTAGGAATATCATTGATCCTTCTTTTAGTCCCAGTGACTAGCGGAACCAACCATGATATTTTAAGATTAATTTTCTTTAAACGAAATATGTCCACTAATTTAGGATCAATGTTACTATGATTTTCTCCTGAATCGATCAAAATGCAAACAAGTTTAATTGTAATCTTACCTTCCACCTTAATCATGTGGGATTGATGCTCTGCTTGCTGATCCTCTAGGGCTGCATATATCCTTGTAATATTATGCCCATGTCTTTGACTCTGGTAGACTCTCGAATGTTGTGCAATTTCTCATTTTGTCTTCTCTATGAGGGAAATATGTGTACATGTGATCTTCTTTACATCCCCAACATTTGATTGGTAGTCTTCTCCTTTTTTCCAAAGAGTCTTCCATTTTGGATTCATCCTTAGTAGGTTGTTTTCAATCATATATTTCAAGATTGTTTCTCTTGAAAGTAGGTTTGAATCCCTTTCTTCTCTAATCTTATTTTTCCTTCTTCTTATCCTTCCAAGATTTTTGAAAAGTATCTCTTCTTTAGCTTTCCTCATATAGGTACTTGGCCTTCTAATGGTCTCTTCCAAAGTATTCGGTTCATCAAATTGATTTTTTTCTTTGTATAAAAATGGAAACCCACTTAAGAACCTATAAATGTTCAAATTATCATCCTTGATAAATCCCACATACCTCAACATCTCCAAGAACGTTTTTTTACATTCCTCCATAGTCATGTTTCCCAACTCGAGTTCAAAGAACTCTTGCATCTTCTTGTCATAGTAGTGATCTAAAATACATTGTTGTTGAAAATATTTCTTGAACTTATTCCAAGAAATCATTTTCTCATCAATGTGTTTAACTTACTTCAACTGGTCCCATGACATATAGGCTTTTCCTTGTAAATGATATATGGAAATCCGAGCCTCTATATTAGATGAGTAGTTATGCAATTAAAAATATTTTTTGATTCAAAGAAATCAAGTTTCAACATCATATCCCCTTATATTTCCACCATCAAAGGTTGGTGGCTAAATATTTCTAAGCTCACCTTGCAAGCTATCCAATTCACATATTCTCCTTTGACACCTAACATGAGACACTCCTAGGATGCTCTTAAATTCTTCATATGCATAAAAATTCTTGGCTAAATGAGTAGGTGAGTAGTGATGTCTTTGAGTTACACCAGCACTTCTTGAATGCCTAGATAATTTGTATTTATCCCTCCTTACATGAGGTCTATCTTATTTCTCATGTATTCAATCTAATTCATTCTTCCTTTTCCTTTACAACTAATTAAGACTTTGCAACAACTAGGTGTGTATTTGATTTTGATCCTATTATGCTCGTATTATATTTTCATTGTTATCTCTATAACTCTACACTTCCATCTTCAAACTCCTCATAGTCTCTACCACTTCTATTGGCTCCACCCTACTTCTATGTCCATCAAACTATGTTTTATCATTTCCTAAACTGATGTTCAGGTCTTTAAATTCTTTTTCGTGGATGTAGGCTCTTTGTGCATATTCAATGTCTCTAATATACAATAATGATTTTGGATTTTCCTTCTTGTACCCTTGATTCTGTAAAATGTGCAAGCAACCATTGTTGTTAGAAATTGTTCTTATTGTAAAACTTTGTCAACTAAATATATATGTATGTTTTCTTCTCATTCTATGAGAAACCATACAACACTTCTCTAGATTATAATCCTTTAGGGTTATTCTCCTTTGAATCAACTTTCCAATGACTATAATTATGCCCCATTCTTATATATAAACTAAAAGTCATTATTTTTTTAAGTTCTCTTTTTTACCCAAATGTGTTCTTTCCTCACTGGTGCAATTTAACTCAGAGGCCAATTTTTGCCACCTATATAAAAAATTATGTTAGGAATCAAGAGAAATGTATTGGGAATAGATAGTATTCTTGATTTTGAATACATAAAAACTTCTATAATGTAAATATGATGTACCAATAAAATTCTATATCAATATGAAATTGTCAACTTCGTCATTTTTGCACTTTTCTCCAAACTTGGAATTTTTAGCAAAACTAGCTTTCTACCAAATAGAGAAGTTCTGGAAAAAATTTACTAATGAAAAGTGGTCTAGATTGATGAGAAGGTAAAATTTCAAGTAAACGATTTATTCCATATTTGTGATTTGGGGTCTCTTTTCCTCCTCTAAAAAACTAAAAAATCCCCAAAAAGTGGCCCAGAGTTGTGGATTTTGGCCTATTTTTATTTCTTCATTCCAAACCCCTTGGAATATGGAAAAATAATCCAACAGGAATTTTTATGTCTACTTCTTGGACTCACTATAAAAATTTCATCAATAACAAAATCTCTATC
Organism: Picea glauca; assembly: GCA_000966675.3. Taxonomy (NCBI): domain Eukaryota; kingdom Viridiplantae; phylum Streptophyta; class Pinopsida; order Pinales; family Pinaceae; genus Picea; species Picea glauca. Next base: position 516,900 of record JZKD02S2026653.1, read on the forward strand.
AAGGAATACCACCCTATTCTTTTAAAACTACTAATTTGCATTTTTTGAAAATTAGAAGCAGAACTGGTTAGTGGCCTTCACTAGCATTTTTGTATCACTCCTTACTACAACCCCCTTGTAAAAACCAACAATGATAAAAACCTTGTTGAATAAGTCATGAATGAATAATATGTTGAATACACAGAGGAAATTTACCTACTCTAGGATGAGAACAATGCCATACATCTAACTCAAAATGACTATGAAGATTCTCTAAATCCTAGGAAATAGATTCCCAAAAATCATCCAAACCAAGAAAATTTGTCCTCAACTCAGTAAAAAATGTGTTTTGATGCATTGAAGGCTGAGATGCATAAGAATTATGATATTAGGCCTAGACAAAAAATAGTTTTTCCAGATAGTCAACGTCGGCCTAAGTAGCCTAGTTTAGATTAGCCTAAAGATAAAGCTAAAGAAGTTACAACAACTCCTAAGATAAATGAGGCTTTGGAATGGTTAAAAAGAGAAAAAGAATCTGAATAATTTGAGGAATTAGTTTCACCTTTCAATATTGAACGTGAATTGTCTAAAATCAATATTCTTGTACCTTTGGTGGAGTTGGCCAAAAACCCCTCATATCATAAACAAATTGAGAAATTCATGCAAGGAAAGGAGTTAGCAAACCATCCTGATACCTTTAATGTGAAAGATGAATGCTCCACGATTTTTTTTCCCCCACATAGAGGAGAAGGAATAATCAATTGCACATTTCTATGTGAACTTAAATATTCATGACAAAATGTTGCATAATTGTATGCATAATTCTGGACCATCGCATAACCTCATGCCCAAAGTAGCCATGGAAAATTTGGGGTTGGAGATAACCATGACATATCAAAATAAGTGAAGTGCGATGGACTGATCAAAAACATGGTGGTCAATTTGGCTCAACTACCTATTAGGAGCATTATGATGGCTGTAGCGATGGTTTATGTGCCAGCTAATTATGGAATGATGATGTTCAAAACATGGGAAAGCAAGTTGGGAGCTACTATGGAGATGGATATGAAATATTCCACTCTATTGTTTTTTGGAGGGGAAAACATAAGGTTGTACAGAGAGACAAAATTGTCATATGTGGTTAGTGACCAGAACAACCCTAGAAACCATCCCATTTATGTTCTTGATGAAGATCTTGGATATTGCATCCTTTCAGTAAAAGAATAATATAATGAAGCACATGTACTTGCAAATCCTCTTGTAAGATTTTTTATAGAGGTAGATGGTATATGAAAAAAATAAATTATAAGACATATTCAAAAGAAGGGGTCAGACTGGTTTAGTTCTCATTTCTCCCACCAAAAAAAAAATCATGTGTCCTACAAGCTATAGTTTGAGGCCACCAATAATGTAGATGAATATGAAGCCCTGATTTTAGGCTTGGATGCAGCAAGAAATATGCAAATTATCAAGTTGGTGGTGTTTGGATATTTGGAGCCAGTGTTGCATCAAATCAAAGGTTTCTATGAAACAAGGCATCTGAGAATGAACTCATACAAAAATTAGGTATGGGATATGATTGATAATTTTTATGAATATTTAAATATTTCTATTGTCTTAAGAGAATTTAATTGGAAAGATAATTCCTTAGAAGTAGCATCAATTGCTTTCAAACCATAAGCCATTCCCCAAGTTAAGTATGAAATCGAGATGAGGTATAGACCATCCATCCATGATAATATCAAATATTGAAAAGTTTTTGAAGATAACCAGCCAATCATAAAGTTCATAGAGGTGATATATGAGTTCGCAAATACTCACACTAATTCAGATGATAAATAAGAGACCAAACAAGTGATTGGAGAAGAAAATGAAGAAATCCCTAAATTCAGTAATTACATGGCTAAGCATAAAATCCTGCAACTCAAGAATAATTTTATTCTTAAAGGACTAGTACCTTTATAACAATTGTTTGATAGAAATGATGTATATATTAAGCCATTTTTCCTTCCAAATGATGACAACACTGAGGATTTTAATATAGGGATTACGAAGGAGCCTAAATATATTAAGTTGTCTAAAGACATTCATGTTAATCATAGGACATAATACTTGCATTTTTTTAAAGAATACATGGAAGTTTTTTCCTAAAAGTATGAGGACTTGAAAGCTTATGATATTATCATCATACAACATCGAATACCCCTCAAACCTAGTACTAATCCTTTCAGGAAGAAACTAAGGAAATTCAATCATATTCTTATTCCTACCATTGGGAAAGAAGTGACATGACATGATGATATTCTCAAGGATAGATGAATATATCATAAAGAATTTAAGGCAGACCTTTGTGAAATGCAAAAATGGTCTGTCCTTGAATCCCAAAAAGTATTATTTTTCTATAAAATAAGGAAAAATTTTGGCCCATAGAGTATCCAAGGAAGGAGTGAAGATAGATTCATAAAGGGTGGAGGCCATCAAACAAATTGTCTTTCCTAGAAACAAGAATTAAATGAAATCCTTCCCAGCCAGGATCAATTTTCTGAGAAGTTTTGTCCCAAATTTTTATGAAATGGTGAAACATATCATTGATATGCTAAAAAAGTATCATGAAGTCAAGTGGACTATCGAAGATAAAGAGTCTTTTCAAAATATCAAGGAGGCATTGGGAGAGTCTCAAGTTCTGGTTATCCCAAACTATGATAAGGAGTTCCTCAATTTTTCTTTTTCTTCAAAACATACCATAGTTGTGTTGTTGCAAAAAAATGAAGAAAATCAGGAGCAACCCATAGCCTTTTTTAGCAAGGCCATAAGATATGTTGAACTGAAATATAGTAGCCTGGAGAAATAAGTTTATGCTCTGGTCAAAGCATTGAAATAATTTATAGACTATATATTTCACTCTAAGATATTAGCTTATGTACCCACCAATACTATAAATGAAATTCTCTCACAACCTAGCAGTGAAGGAAGAAGGGGTAAATGGATTGCTAAAATTCAAGAGTGTGATGTGGATATCAAGCCCACAAAATTAGTAAAAGGACAAGGACTAGCCAAACTTCTGGATGAGTCCAATTGAAAAACTTTGGCCATGAATACATTGTCAACAAACATCATAGAAACATATCCTAAAGGGGGTGAAACAGAAGAACCATCCTTGGTGGTGAGTCCTAAATTTTCTTATTCGGATTGGTATAAGGATATGATCTTCTACCTACAAAACTTAAGTTTCTCACCAACATGGGACAAAGCCAAGGCTAGGTATATTAAACTTAGGGCTATAAAGTATTGAATTTTGGGAGAAAATATGTTTTTGAAGGATCCGGGAGGAATCTTGCTAAATTTCCTCACTGAAGAATAAAGTGAAGGAATTATCATTGAATTTTACAAGGGAGTATGTGGGGGTCACCATGATTGGAGAGCCACTGCATACAAAATCCTCAGATCTATTTATTATTGGCCCTCATTGTTTTCATATGTCAATTGCATGGTTAGAGCTTGTGTAGAATGCCAAATGTTTGCAAGAAAGAAAACGTTGTTTCCCCTTCTAGTGAGACCTATCAAAGTTGAGACACCTTTTCAATAGTGGGGATTGGATTTCATTGGTGAAATTAATACAAATTCAAGTGGATAGCATAAATGGATTTTGATAGCCATATATTAATTCACGAAATGGGTATAGGCCATCCCTACAAGAGAAACAATTGATGAATTCATCATAAAGTTACTTAAGGAGAATATCTTGGCTAGATTTGGGTACCCAAGGAAGATCATCATGATAATTCTCAGGCCTTTAATTCTTCCATAACTATAACATAGAGATGGGACACTTTATTGATTACTATACACAAGGAAATGGTTTGGTTGAATCCTCCAATAATAACTTCATCAAGATTATCAAGAATATGTTGTCCCAAAATAATAAAGTGTGGGATTATCACTTGAATTATGCAATCTAGGAAGATAGAGTTAGCATTAAAAGGTCCATTTTAACTTCTCCTTTTCAGCTAGTATATGGGTTGGAAGAAATTTTCCCCAATCAACTCAGGCTCCATGTGCTGGAACTACTATAAGATGAGGAGGTAGAATTAGATGATATGCAAAGAAGAATAAGAAAATTTATTGAAGTTTAGCATGTAATAGAACAAATGTAGATAAAGTCCCAGGTTCATCAAGCAAGAATGAAAAAATTATTTGATAAAAGGACTGAAGAAAGTAATTGCATGTGAGGAGATCTTGTCCTAAATTGGGATGCCCGAAGGGAAGCTAAATGGAAAAATGGAAAATTTGACAATATTTGGCTTGGACCCTTCCAAGTTGTCATAGTTCAAGATAACAACACATATGAGCTAGCCCAGTTGGATGGAGAGTTCTTTGGGGCTCCTATAAATGGGAGGTTCCTCAAGCATTTATTACAATACTAAGCATTGCAAAACTTCTTACCTTGTACATAAATAATTCATTTCCATTTCTTTCCATGAATTTTTAATTTTACTTCATTCACCATTTGTTACATGAGTAAGTAGGTTGTTACACATTATTTTGGTCACCTTGGTGATCACCTGGAAATATGTGTTCATGTTCCCTAAAAATATTAAAAGAGACTTTCTCCATGAGAAAAGTGATTTGATTTCCTCTTCCAGAAAACCATATGAAGGAAGGTCGTCGCACCCTGTTATATGCATGGGGTGCGACGATGCTTGATCATCACACTCTGCAATATACCTAGTCTGCAACAACATCGCATGATGCTAGTGCATAGGGTGTGACGATGCTTTAAGGTTGGGAAAAGTCAAATTTCACGAATGTTCTAGAAGGGGATCTTCTAGAAGATGAGGTGGCATCTGATCGGTTTGGATCTTACTCGCTTATTTGATTTGGTGGGATCATCCTAATCTCCTCATACATATCTCTTTCACACTATATAAAGAGGGATCTCTCATGGAAAAGGATAAGGTTGAATAGGCTAATAATTTTATGGAGAGTTCTACTTCAGATTATGCTTGAGATCTTTTCTTTAGTTCTTCAAGTCATTGTGGATTTTCTTCATTCAAGGAAATGGAGCAAAGGTGTGTGTGTTGAAGAAAAGAGCCATCGAAAGGGGACCTTGCAACATCAAGGCATGGGTTGTATTCTCCACTTTCTATTCACTTAATACAACAATGCATTTCTTCCCTATATAAGCATCTTTCCTTTTATTGTATAATTCCTTGATCATATACATAGAATTCATTAGAATGTATGTATCTTTGTTTTCCTTCGTTGTTGGTTTGTGATTCTTAGACATGTTTACCATTCTCTAAACTCAAGGAAGGAGATACAAATATGACACTAGCGAGGACAAGCATCGTTTAAAAGGCATGCCACTTGTAACTCATTAAAATAGTCTATATGATGATGAAGATTAAGGCGAAGTGTGCATTATGTTTTGTTTTGTTCTAGTTTCCAATGGGATCTAGGGAGATCTATTTGTGTCCACACTTACTGATTAATCCGATAACATAGGTAGAGTTGTAATGTTGTAATTTGTTGAGCATTTTTGTGTCACATTTTAGATCAGTTTTTCAAGTATGAGGGAGATCTATCATTTTGAGGTAGACTCCATAACCCAACATAAGAAGGCACTTGGTCTACAGTTCTCATCAAACCACAGGGGTATTTTTTCCCCGCTGGAGCTGATGTTAGTACCATATTTGTTCCTACCATTGAAATGAAGGTTATTCAAGGTTGCAAGGTCGAGAATGGATGAGCCAGAGACAGAGAAAAATCATGTGAAGCCTCTGAGCTAAAATTTTCAAGTTATTTCGAGGCAAGTGGAAGTAAAATAGTAGAAAATTCAAGTCATTTTTGTACCTAAGGCAAGATCTAAGCACTCAAGCGCTTATTGGAGGTCAAAAAGGGCTTATTGTTCTCTGAAAGGGCCTATTGTGCCCTGAAAGGGACTAAGTTTATTCACCAAGGAGATTACCACAAGACTATTTCCTGGGAACCAAGCGTTATAAAATATGTACGACCTTGAGGCGAGCTATATTGGAACGACCCTGATTTGACCGAGCACATGATCAAAAATCCATATCTGGTCTTCGTCCCCCAAGTTCACCAGGCCACAAGGACATTTTAATCCTGCAAACAAGTTCAACATAGGTCCTCGATTGCTATTGCACCAAGTCACGAGGCCACCGGGCTCATTGGGGCACCGAAATTCAATTGAATCACTCTTCCTATATTGTTCTTGGTCCATGCCATGTCAACATGTGCAGGACCTATAGGTGAAGAAAATCGCAATCCAAATCTAATATGGTCAACAATTCCAAGCCAAGAAGATTGTTTGAAGATCAACGGTCATAATTTGATCGGGCGCGAGATTGATAGTTAAGATATTATCTTAGCTCTGAAGTGCACTAATCCATCAGGCCACTAGGCCACTAGGATCGTTGGGCTACAAAGACACTAGGATTTAGCTGCAACTGAAATACTTCTCCATATTGTTCCCAATCTAGTGCCACGCCACCCTCCCATGTGGATCCAACTCAGCATTCCACCAAGGATACACAAAAGGACCAGTGACAGCATGGCATGCTAGCAGAGCGCCCATTAGAGAAAATCAAAGGTCATCGCATGGACCACGTTGACATCATTGATGAAATTTTTGTACCTTAAGTTGAATTTGATCGAGGCAAATCAACGGTCCAAATATGATTGGTTGTGAGATCAATGGTCTAGATCTAATCAAGGGCTAGATCCATAGTCCACCAAGACACTGGGATACAAAGATGTTTATACCTATGATTAATTTGAGCATAGGTCCCCAATCATTGATTCACCGAGCTCATTGGGCTACTAGGCCATTGAGCCCCCAGGAGTCAACCTCAACCAAATCTCTTCCCATATTGTTTCTGATCCAATGCCACATCATCATGTGTGGGACCTACAAAGCCACTAGGTTCACCGAGCCCCCAAGATTTATCCTCACCCAAATAAATTCTCACATATTGTTCCTATTCTAGTGCCATGTTGTCATGTGCATGACCTACAAGTCCACCAAGCTCACTGAACCCCCAGGAATTAACCTCATCTGAAGAACTTCTCCCATATCATTCTTGTTTTGGTGCCAACTCAACATTCCACATGGAGTTGAATCATCCTACCATTAGGGATACCTGGAAAGGACCAGTGACAGTGTGGCATGCCAACAAAGCACTTATCAAAGCCAATCCAAAGGCGCCACCTGGAAAAAGGGGGACCTACTGAAAACATATAATATAACAGTGTGGTTGGCGACATCTAGTCTACTCCCATACCATATTAGCACCAACATGAACCAATGTAAAGTCACCACATGTCTATGGGACCATGCTAACCTCATCAATGAAGTCATTGTAAATTAATTTGATTTCATCATTTGATCACTACATATCAACTATCTATATTTGATTGATCCCCCAGATCGATAGTTCATATTTTATTTCATCCCTCAAGTGCACCAGGTCATTGAGATACTGGGAATTTAAGCCTTTCAATACACATGAGGGAATCCAATCGTCGATCCACTGGGCTCATTGGGGCATCGGTACACCAGGATATTGGGATGTTTACACCCGTGAGAGAGTCAAGCACAAGTCCTCGATCATCGATTCAACGGGATCACTAGGGCACCGACCCACTGGGCTCACTAGACCACTAGGAACTGGGTCAATCATTCGTCAGGTTATTTGCAATCAAAGTTTAAGTTGGTCTGGTGAGATGTGCCCCACATATAAAAGGTAATTCTTCATGCAAAGTTTTGCAGTCTGTCCATTCACATTCAAATTACATGGGAGTGCCTTTACCTTATAATCCTTTCAAAATGAATCCAATGGTGAATGTGGGATTAATCATATCCCTGCAAATCAACAATCGATATTTCTCACTGAGATCGATCTGACGGTTGTTAAGTTTCATGAATTCTGTAGATTCAATTTCAGCTATCTAGCAAACAAAAAAATGATGATAACATATGTGACAAGATTTAAGGGACTCTTAAGAAGTAGGATGTGAAGGATATATTGGTTGGAAAAGTTTGAGTTGCCCCACAAATTTTTATGTAATAGAAATTTTGCAGGTGAAAGTAAATAACTTTTACCAAGGGGAAACCATTCAAGAAACAATAAGACAAATCAAGAAGCAATAAATGGTTTCAAGAAGTTTGGAAGATGAGAGTGAAGAATAAAAGAGAATGAAGGTGCTCATTGTGACGGTCAGTACTTTGGGGGATTTAAGAGGCTCTTACAATTAAAGTTGTTAGATCTGAAACCTCAAGAACGGACAGATGGTGAAAGCAACAAGCACATAGAGATTCATCCCATGCATTATGTTTCAGTCTGTAATTCCCTTTCTTATTTTGTTTGTGTTCTTGTAAATCATTTTCTCCCATTTTGGATTTATTGTATTAGATCTGATTTATAAAATCTCAGACAACATATTGTTCACCATATTCATTGTTATTGTGCGATGTCTAGTTATGACATAGAAGTGATTTCCTCTGAATGAATGACCATTTCTTGTCATTTATTTATGCATTTAAATGATATGCAGAGTGTACCTCCATGTATTTGAATGTATGCGGATGTTAACTATTTGAAGCATGTTTTCACTAATATGGATGCATTTGTAAGAATTGTTTATGTAACACACCTGACCCCCTAATCTCACTTAGGCTCATGGGATGTTCAATTTTCTTCTCTTTCCTCAGAGTAAGTATCCGAGTTTACTCTTCTGGGTTTTGGTCCATCACTAATTAAGTGATAAATTCTCTTATCACAATATTTACTGTGTTAAATCTTAATTGTTCAACCCCCAATTACCAATGAAATCCCTCTATGGATTTCATTGCAATGATTAGGGACCTATACACCCTCAATCATATGGTTAGAATCACTTCTCTCCTTCGTATCGATAATATAGAGTGACTCAGACTCTTTCCCATCAGAAGAACAAGTTACGGTATTGAATTCCATTCTTACGGTTTCATTCTGATAGATCCAATGGCTCTCGGACTTAGAAAACCAATGGCTCTAATCTCATTGATCCTTCAATTCACTCAATGGTTATCTCCCATATTTTCAACTATTCGTTAGATGAACATGAGAGTCCCACGACGATCCTACGGTAAATATCACATCACACCCACTCTCTGATCTATGACTCATGTTCACTCTCAGAGTCCTCCTTGTCAAAGTACATCCACTTTGGGCATCAACGGCCAATCCAACTGACTCACTCTGACAACACATTCTCTAACGGATCTGACAATCCTCATTCACTTCATATGACATTTAGGGTCTTTCAAGGTTTACAACTTGCAAGATAGTTAAGGGCTCTAGGCTTCCCATCTCGGAATAAACTATATGGGATCCAATGGCTGAGATCTTACATGACACATCTTGATGGATCGATGGACCTTGAACTCTCTAGACATCGGATTCCCTCAAGGACCATTGTTTGAGTCTCCAACATTGTGACTTCTAATGGACTTACGCCTAGAATCAATGGTGTAGAATTCACCATCCCTCTCTCTGATAAATCAATGTATCTCATTGAATCAGAGCCCATCCCATCCGAGTCTCATTGCAATCATGCATTGGATCATTATGATGACCTCACCTTCCGACCAATAGTCGGGATCTTTCCACTATACTAAATCAATGGTTTTGTGTCCTTGCGACTCAAAATAGGGGTTTTCTCTAGTTTAAGAGTCTGATTTAGGACTTAACTGATCAAGGTGTCTCCAGACATTGCTAAGGTTTTACCAGACCGTCTTGGACTCTTTCCTTCACTATGAATTGGCTAAGACAATTTCAATTCATAACTTGGATGAATATTTTCATATCCTACAAACTTTCCATTTCAAAGAACAAAGTTTAACTAGGCTTAAGGCTCCCTAACTACACAGAGACCCTCCTCAGGCTTCAGGGAATTTCACTACCAAATGTCAGGGTGAATATTTCCCATACCTTGCAATATTTCCATTCAAAGGCTTGTAGTTTTCACAGGGATACACCCTACCTTTGTACTTCCTACTTAGCTACATAGATATATTAGGTTAATAGAGAAAACAAGGAGACAATCCATTTTACTCGGGAATTCAACCATTCCTTCATATATTCATATTTACATACAAACCTTAAAACAACATGTTTGCATCATAAATCAAACATTTTAATCTAAAAATCTTAAATGTTCAGTGAAATAATGAACCAGCCAACTGACTAAGAGAGGAAGCATTTCCTCTCAACCATAGGGTATGTTGCAGTATTCCTTTCTACAGCATGCCACCCCCATTCCAAGCCATGATACAACAAGGGGATTGATTCAACTAACTTCCCAATTAGGAAAATGGTCCAGGAAGGTTACTCTCCTTCACTCCACTGACAACAACAAAAGTTTTCATCTTCCCACTGAGCTCGGGACCTCCACAGGTTTATCAGGTGCCTTCCAAACTGGATTTTCTCTTCACAAGTGAGTCCCTTCTATGATATAAAGTCCCTCAATGACCTCCCCTTACCAGTGTCAGTTTCCTTCCAGTAAGCACCAAGTCAAATTCCTCTACTTCTCTAGTCTGGATCTGGGTCTTCACTATTCTAGGGTGGCCATTAATTTCTTGGGAATTTTTCCTATTTTCCTCAAGGAAAACTTCTCAACATATTTTTTACTTTCACTTGAGTGTCCTTCTCACTGCCGCATCTATCTATGAGTCTGCAACTCACTCAATTCACTCTGGTTCCCTATGAGAACCTGTCTTCAACTTCTCAGATTGTTGAAATATCTTCTTGGGTGTGTTCTCATCTCCTTTTGTTGTGATCTCCCTATACTCCCCTTAACGTATGCTAGTCTGTGTGTTCTTTAATTATGTGTGGTTTGTATGGTGGTTTTCCACATTTGGTCTCTTCTTACACACATTCCTTTGGATTCCTGTGAGTGTTGTCAAATGTAACCCTCTAGTCAGGGAACCAAAATCAAAGGGGAAATACACTAGTGTCCTTCTGTCAGTTTTTGATTGAATCTTTAGTTCACCCCAAACATCAAATCTATCAGCAGTTATAACTTCCTCAACCACCAATATTGATACCCATAACTATTCACATGGCTCTATGCATATTTAAGTACGTTGGAAGGTGACACATTCAAGTTTGAAGGTGTAGGATGGAATGCTAAGAAAGATTCCTATTTTCTTCATTTGAGCTTCTCCATTCCACCTCACCAATATCACTTGTGATATGATGGCCAGTACTCAAGGAATTTCCCTCTAAATCAGTTGGATGATGTTTTCTATTAATCAATAGAATAATTACATGATTCATAATCACATTACATGAAGTCTTAGAATAATTACAGTTATGGGGGAAAACATGGTGTTACATTTGAATTCTTAATTGCTCAACACATTGTTTTTTTTTCCATAAGCTACATGATTCATTCTCAGCAATGCCATGTATGTTTGTCTTTCTTTTTTTTCTAATTCACCATTCCGCCCACCTTTGAATATTGATTATCTGAAACACTCATGAACATATGCCTTTTGGAGTTGAGAATTTTTATCATCTGAGATGAGACTGTTTGAGGTCTGATATTTTTAAGAAAGAGAGAGAGAAACACTTATCAAATCTTGCATAATTTACCTTATTGCATATATGACTTTAAGACCCATCTTAGGTTTTATCCCCTAGGGTGCCTCAACATCATTCAATTAACATTCTAGAACATCTCAAGGGATAACAAAACCCTTATTCCAAAAACAAAACTTAAATGAAAACAAGAACCAATTGGAAAATAGAGTGATGAAAATTTGACAATGAAACTAGAAAAAATGAGATTTCCTTATCAAAACTAGTTCTTTAGTAGTGAATCTTGAGGAGACCATGGATTTTTTACTATTTTTTTATTTATATTTTTAACTTTTTTTTTTTTTTAATTTAAAGAAAATTACAAATAATTGATATCAATTTTCTTTGTCAAATCTATGGTGATGCTATCATTTTGTGGTGCATAAAAATCCAATCTCTAGATATCCCTTGAAAATAACAATATTTTCTAATTTGTTACAATACATTTCTCTATTGGTGTTTGTTGGATAGTAACCTTGTCTATCCCTCATGGGAGCATAGAGATTTCCAATTCCTCTTCATAACATTAAGAAGAGAAAACATAGTGAGCATGGTTATCGAGCCCAATAACCAAAGGTTTGATCCGTGAATAACTTCTAAAGTATTCTTTCATGTTTTAAGCATTTGTATTGTCTTTAATTTTTCCATATGTGGCATACTTGTTTCTTTTTTTTCATGACTACTTGTTATTATGGTTACTCAAATTTTCCATGTAACTTATTTTTTGTTTTGTTGATGACTATATGTTATCATGACCACTTAATTGTCTCTTCCCATACTTAATACAATTTTGTTGTTTGTACATTGGTCTTGAGTGGACCACCATAATTAATATATCATGCAATTGTATGAAGATGGTTATATTCATGTCAATTATTTGTAATTTTATTTAAATTTATAAAAAAAAAGGTAAAAAAAAAAAAATAAAAAAATAAATCCATGGTCTCCTCAAGCTTCACCACTAAAAACTAGTTTTGATGAGGAAATATCTTTTTTTCTAGTTTCATTGTCAAAATTTCATCACTCTATATTCTGATTGCTTCTTGTTGTAATTTAGGTGGTGTTGTTGGAATAAGAGTTTCACTCACAATGTTTTGTTGTTTTCCATAAATTACCTTTACCTAGTTTACCCCCTTTTTTATTACGCAATTATTTGTTTTTAAATTATTATTAAAATTATTATATGTATTTATTATTATTATTATTTATTTAATAATAATATGGGGCATGACATGATTACATCCTTTGAATCCATCGAGGAAAGAGAATTACTTCATCCTTACTAATGTGTCCAGGACTTAATCAATGAAGGGTAGAGGAAAATGGTATTTTTAAGTGGCTTTGTTCAATTCTCTGTAATCTACACAAATTCTCCATTTCACATTTTTCTTCAAAAAATCATAAGGGGTGAAACCCATTGGGTATTAAAAATGGGATAGATGAAATCTATTTTTAGTAATTTCTACAATTCATTCTTCATTATCTCACATATTGCAAGGTTCATTTGATATTGAGGTTGTTGAACAAGTTGGAAGTTATCCCCAATATAAATATTGTTAGTACACAGATCAAGTTGAATTCCCTTCATAGTTGTGTATTCCCATGCAAATGCATCAGTGTGTTTTTTTAACAACTCAATGAGTTATTTCTTTTGTGGATTTTCTAGTCTAGGACTAATGTTGAGTGTTTTTCCAGAACTAATTTATATTGCCATGTTTTTTTATTTTAGATACGGTATAGAGATAATCAAGCATGGATTGAAATCCTAAGTTGATGACAAATATTGAATAGTATTATTCTGCCATTTGTATAATATGACTGATAGGTGGATGAGGATATGTGAGGAAATCATAGATAAGATCATATTCAATCTTATCCTCAAAGGATAAGGATAAATAAACCATGAGAAAATGTTGGACATTTTCATCATCAATGTCCCATCTCCCACCCACATAGGTATTTCTTGGTCGGAGCTTGGCTTGGCAAGAGGATATAAGGTGATCTTCTTTGAGGAATTATTGTGAGAGATATTCATGCCTCTAGACCTATAAAGAACATAGGCATCCTTAGTATCTATCCATGGCCTTCCTAAGATCATGGGGTAAACCCCAAGGTTGTATTTTGGTTGCACAACCATAAAATCTTATGGATACTCCCAATAATCTATAGATATTACTATATCCTCTAGAATACCTTCATGTTTGATAGTGGATCAATCATACATTTGGAGAGCCATAGGATTTTGTCATAAATTAGTCGGTTTAAGTTTTTCCATGGTCTCCATGGTCATGACATTTATGGAAACCCCTAAATCAATTAAGGTGTCAAAATACAAATATTGCTAATGTAAACATCAACAATAGGGATACTGAGATCTGTATACTTGGTAGTAAAAATATTTCAAAGAATTTTATCTGTGAATAGACCAATAATGTGGAAAGTTTGAGGATCCTTCCTCTTCCTACCGAGTTTCTTTAAGCACAAATGCCAAATAGATTTGGTGTAAATGGGTACATATTTGATGGCTTGTAATAATGGGATCTTGACACATATCTTCTTTAACTCCCCAAGGAAATCAAATTCAAGTTGGAAAAGGGGTTTGTCAATGCTTAACCTCTCTAGATAGGGAGGAAGTTATGCAACACTAGGTTGTGGTTGCTCTAAACTACCAAAGGAAGTTACTTGTGGAGTATTTGGAGAATATTTAGTGGATTGATTTTTTCTTGGTTGGTTTCCTACTTGGTTTTGAAATTAGTCCTCTCCAGCCTCTGAGATAATCATAGAAGTTTGATTATTGAGAATTATCCTTTATATTAAGTGGACTCCTTGGAAATCTACAAGGGAAATAGAGCAACAAGGAAAATCAAACATCTCAATGGTGTAATCATATTGACTTTGTTTTATTATTTGGATCAATTATGGGTTGTGTAGGTAGTTGTGGTATTGGTGGAGGATTGCTAACACACAACTACAATTATTGTTGATACTAAGGTATTTGGAATTGTTGTTGGGGAAATTATAGAGCAATTTTTTGTCGCTAGGTCCCAAAAAAAGAGCCTCGTCATCCTTATGGCCATTAATAATTTGGGTTGGTTGTGGTGGATATTGTGGCCAAGACATCTAAGGATACCAAGATTGAGAAGGATATTGCATTTTTTGGTTAGTCCAAAAAGAATTATAAAATTGAGAATGATCTTTAGCCATACCTGATGATTGTGCTAGCCATGGTCACTTTTGGGTGATGAAACAAATATTCTCAATCTCTTCATTAGTTCCTCAATACATAGATTTTAATTTAGGAAAAGAGGGGTGGTTTTTGTTGGCATGATTCTACTGACAAATGTTATAGATTTCAACATTATTTAATGGGAACTCCCTCAAGGGATGCCTCTTTCTGATTTTTGAGAAAAATATGGATAATAATCACTCAGCTTCTTCCTGCTTATTTTTAACCTACAATGTGTCAAATTGTGAGCTTAAATAACTAAGAATATAAGTTTGAAATTTTCCAACAAATTACAGATTTCAACATGAGTGGCTCCTCCTCGGGATGACTCAGTAATTCTGGAAACAACATCTCTAGGTTCTTTCCCATGTTTTGAAGTCCCTCGTGAGCACCTTTTGCCTGACTCACAAATTCGACCATAATCTACTTAGGAAATTTCTTCTCCTCCCATTAAATTCAAAAGGTTGAGGCATTCATCTCTTATACCTATGATCAAAATAGTGTGCAAAGTGTCCTTATTCAATTTACTTTGTTTAGACCTTTGAAAATTATATTGGAACCTCTCTATGTAATCCTCTGAACTCTCATGTTCCTTCTAAGTCGTATTAAATATTTATTCACGAAGGTATACTTGATATTTCTTGAGGAATGTTTATTTCATGTCATCCCACATATAGATGCTATGCCCACCAATTCCCATGAACGAGTAGAGTGGTGCATACTTTAATATGGTGAGAAACAATTTCAACTTTTAAGCATCTATAGTATATTCATAACACCTACAAAGGATTTCAAACTAAAAAAGGAAGGTGTACGGCTATTCACTAGATATACCATTAAAATTAGGTAGAATTGATGGAGAAATATTATTCATGGGTGCCTCTTCTCGAGGGTCTATAATTGGAAACTCAAAGTTATAGCATCACCCCGGTTAGAACCAACTCCTCCTTCTTCTACCATGATTATTAGCACATGGTCCACAAGAGGTGGTGTCTCTGGTGTTGTAACATCCCCATTTTCAATCTCCACAAATTATAATGTAATTGTATAAATGTGATTTATACTAGTGAGCCGATATGTTTGGGGAGAAGAGCCCATATTGATTAATGTGGTAGGGATCCGAATTGTGTATTATGAACATTAAAATAATTAATAAAGATAATAATTGTTGGTTGTGATATGAGATAAATTGTAATGATGGGGGGATATGATTCCACAAGAGAGGGGGCTAAAGGGGGATCCAAGGGGAAACCCATGTTATTATCCTAAGTTAATGTATATTTACCTTCTAATTTTCCCCTTAGGTATGAGATCTCAATCATAGAATACATATAAGAGGGAGGGTGTGAGAAGTCACATCCCTTAGTTATTGGGAGGATGGGGATGAAGTACAATCAACATGGGGAAGTGTGAGATTCAACTTGATTGGGAAAAGGGGAAATTTGTATGGAAAAAAGAGAGTTTTTTTGCATGTTGATTTTGGGGTGGCAAGAAGGGAGATGAGTGTTGGGAAAAGAACCATCCATGTTGTGTTTTATGGAATCCATTATTGGATTGTGTTTATGTTGGAATTGTCGTTTGTGTGCCTATAAAAATGGGTTGTGTTCATGTGGATCATTTTCCTATTGAGGAAATGGTTCAAGATCCTTGTGAAGGCTAATGTGAACACTCCTAGAGTAGTTGAGAGTTCTTGGAGTTCCCATTTATGAGATTCATGTCCAAATGAGTGCATTAGAGCCTTGGAGTGAAGTGTGAAGGCTTGAGGGACTATGTGCATTGAAGAGGGATCACATTCCTTGGGTTGTGTAGGTTGTGGGGAAGAGCGTTGGTGGATTGGAACTATTGATGGAGTAGAACCTAGGTCTTGGGCTACTGAATGTTTAGAGTGGACAACAAAGAGGGCCAAATATCCTTGTAGACTCATAGCCTTAGCTTGGGGGTGGCTTGTTTTTGAGATAAAATAAACAACAAGCATATGGCTAGGAGTAACATCCTTTTTATGCAACCAATTGGTTATTTTATAAATAGATCATTTTTATGTTGTGCTTATGATGTTATTTCCACTGTGTATGTGTTTTATTGAATGTTGTGTGTTTGTTGTTTTTATGGAATAGTTGCATTCATGGGTTTATATTATGTTGTTAGATGCATGTTAAATTATGGGTTTGTTTCCCCTTGGTTTATTTTATATGTATGGGTCATTTTAAATTTCATTTTTAGCAAGTAGGTATGTTACATGTGCTCTTTATTTTTTAGAGGAAATTGATCCTTTGGATTATGTTGGTTTGTGAACTAGATCCTACTAAGAATTTGAATCCAAATCAGGTTGTCCATTGATCATCTATTATGTGTATACTAGTCCTTCAGTGGGAGGAATAAACTCTACCTATATTGTAGAAGAAATTGTTGGTACAAAATCAAGACCGTAATTCCTCCTATGACCTAGTCAAATAGGGGTCTTGCTCCTGAACTTTCTCCTCGTAGGGGTCTACTTGAAAACTGGTTAGTACCATGAGCGGCTCTCACTGCACCACATCCTCATGCTCTTGGGTTTTCTATTCCTATTCATGCATCTATATGTGTGTACATGAAAAACACTTCATATGATATATTACAGAGATGGTTGTCGATTATTCCTACAGTGAAAATCCACATAGCATGTGTTTTCTATTTCAACATAAAAAAACTACTGACATATTTTAATTCTTCCCCGACAACGGTGCCAAAAATGACAGGATACCTAAATACTGATTAATTCTAAATGGATTATGTTGGTTAGCTACTGCATTTAATTATCAACCAAGGTATGTATGATTGTGAAGCATTGTGCAATATATATGAAAGTTTCAATAAATTAATTAAATGATGAACAACTTCATGTTGTTCCACTCTAGACTAGAAATACAATTCTAGTTATGGAAAATAGAGGATTGAGATATAAGATAGAAAACTATAGTTATAGGAATATGAAAATAGCAAATTTGAATTACAAGAAAATGTATTGAACTATGAAAGTAGAAACTGTAATAATTGAAAATTGTTGTAATGGAAATGAGTAATCAATAATCTAACACACTCGATGTTCAGTAGAAACACACAACATTCGTTCTATAGAAAATATATATGTGCATAAGAGTTAATTAAAACATAGAAGTGTATAATAAGTACATTAACAAGAATTATCCTTAGAGTGGGCCCTTCCTCTTTAGAGAAAGGTTCTTGGAAGCCTCAACAAGTTAACTCAAAACTCAAACTATTTCTACTTTACTCACACATAGATATACCAGAAAGAAAACATAGTAGATTATATTATCAAAAATATCTACAACAAACTATATATTCTCGCATCTCTCATACAAATGTAAATTATTGTTTTCATAAGCATCCGGGATAACACTCTAATTAACATCATTAACTGTAGTGTGCTCGAGAGTCAAATATTCTCAATCCACTCATAAAACAAAATGAGATAACATTTACAAAATCAGTTTCCAAGTTCCTAGACGATAGAGTAGGTGGCATCTTTCAACTAACACAAAAAAACTAGATGTTATTCTAAACCAATATTGCACATTAAAATAGTTCAGTTCAATATATATGGATTACCAAGAATATGGATTCATGGTTCAACAACAATGAATTTGTAGAAATTGGACACATGGTGGAAAGGAATATTATTGTTGTAATGTGCAGATATGTGGCAAAGGTTTCACAACAATGGAATCCCATGTTAAGTAAGTTGAAACCCATGGATCTGTAGTAGAGGTTTCATAGTAATGGAAATCTATGGATTGGAGTCTAAATTTAAAGCATCTATTAGCATGATCTATAGCATCTCTTTAAACCCACAAGTTAGATACAAAGAATGTGAAAATATCGTAATACGTTAATAGAATTCAATAAAACACCAAACTATGAATAAATGAGTGCATGTAGTATCTTTGGTTAGGAAATGACCACAATAATGGTAATGATCTGGATTATTTTCGGCAAGAAATGAGAGTGGAGATATAATAAAGAAATGTATAGAGATATATCAGATATCCAATAATATAACAGAAATATATTAGAGATGCAACCATAAACACAGAGATACAGTAATACACAATTTCTATTAATGAGCGAAATGTACAAAACTGTAGAAATACAAAGTGAAAGACTCACTAAGATGGTGGCAACTTATATCTGAGAAGAGATGTGACAGCTACTCACATTCACAAGAAGATGATTCTTACAATGAGGATCCAAAGGCCTTTTTAACATAAATAAAATCCAAAACCCTAACCCCGAAAGATGAAAAGCCAAAAGGTTTGCGGGCCCTGATGGGGGTAGTTGATACGTCAACTTCTCGAGGGCATAACTTTTGCATACAATATTTGTTTGGAGCGCTCGATACACCATTGGAAATTTCAAAATGAGAAGAACGATTTTCGATTGGATTAGGTTAGTGCCTTCAACAATTTAGTGAGCCCCAAATCCCCAAAAACGTCATTTAGGGCCTCAAAATGGTCCCAGAAGTTTGGGACTCGAAAAACTGTCAAAAAACTGCCAAGGTGGAAAACTATGTTTTGAGCCATTGGAATAGGTGGGTGGCCATCAATATTCATCTAGATCAATCCTCCCTCCTTAGGAAGCAATGGTATCCATTGTGTTGATTTTCCAGGGAAGAGGGGTAAGCGTTTGTTGAAATTGAACCATGGTGAGTTGCTTGCCTTGTTGAAAAAGTTGCGATGCTTGGCTTGTGGAAGGTTGTCAAGAACTTGATGTTTGAAGGGTTGGACCTTTTTAACCATTCTGGCTACATGAGATGAATTTGTAAGGAAATAATCATTGCGCTTTGCTTCAATATTGTCGTTTTTTTTATGTTGGATAGAAGGTACTTGTATCGAGGTTGCAGTGGTTGCAGTGTCCTTATGTGCACCTTTTGAACAGATTGTGAAGAAGATGAATTTTGTAGTATGAGATACTAACTTGTGGCACAATTTAGGTGGGATAGTAGTTGGAACTACCTTTGGTATCCTATAGATATGACCCCTCGGAGTAACAATGACACTACGGGGTCGAGACTCATAAATAGCATGGTGCTTCCACATATATGGTTGTCCCAAAAGAACATCACAAACATCCAACGAGGAAACACCACATAGTACCTCATCCTTGAAGGGTTGGATGTCGTATGACAATTGAAACTTTTGGCTGACACAGAGATATCATCCCTAGTGAAGCCACTCGATGTTGTATGTTTGTGGGTTTGGTTTTGTCGATGATCCCAATTGTTTGACGACCTCTGCTGAGATGAGGTTATTCTGGCTTCCACTATAAACAATGAAATGCGATGGGTCCCCTTCACCCACATTTGTGAATGGAAGAGGTGCTCCCCCTCTTCAATATTTGTTGGTTCTTCTGGTTGAATTGTTGTCGTCACGACCATAGCAGTGGGGTCTACATCGATGATCTATCTTCTACCAAATTTTTCTAAATTAGATTATGAATCTGGGTTCGATTCTTTTTCTTTGATATTGACCACCAATGATTGTTTTGAGCGACATTCATTGGTGTTATTTCAAGGGATTTTGTGGAAGTCGCACCACTTTCCCATGTCATTCTTTGTCTTTCCCTTACCCTTCTTTTCATGTGGCTTGGACAGGTTTTTGGGAGGTTTTTTGTTAGGGCCATCTTTATCATACTTTGATTGTTGTGGATTTGTAGACCCAAACTCCCATTTGTTCTAGCACCTAAATTTCTACTCGATTTTGACAGCATATCGATAGGCATATCCCAGTGATGAGATGTCCAAGAAATCCATTTCAGTTTGGATGTACCTATGGAGAGCCCCATAATATTACAAAACTAGATGTCGCTCAGAGTCTTTGAAACCCAACTTGGTGCGCAAGGTATGGAAGGTATTGGTGAAATTTGGTACTACTTGGCCCCTCTCTTGATGTAGTGTGGTCCATCTCATGTACTAGTCATTATAGTTACCAACAAGGTAATATTGTTCCTTGAACGCATCCACAAAAAAATCCTAAGTGGGATCGGCCCATATATTCCAGAATCCTTTGTGGAATTTTTCTGCCAGTACATTTCCCACGAATTTTTGACATGGGGGAGAGCCTTAAGGAGTGCGAAGGTGATATTTTTATTGTCAAAAAATTGTGAACAGAGAAATAACCTTATAGCAGATTTAACCATTTTTCTAGGGCTTTTGCATCTATCTGTCCTTCAAATATGGGAATATCAAATTAATGTGTACCTTTAAAGGAGATATTCCTCCAAACTAGAAGACACGTTGGTTGTTGTCAATAGGTGTTGAATGATGTGGGAAAAATTCTCCATCATTTCATCCCTTTGTCGCATGAGATATTGCTCAAGCAACAGATTAATAGAATCGTCTCCTCTATCGTTTTTTTTTTCTTCTTCCATGGAGGGTTTATTGGGAGTACGAGAGCGATTGTCCTCAATATAGAAAATCTAGATACCCAACTTTTTATACTCATACCTCGTTGGGGACATGCAATGAAAATTTTTTTATCAAGAGCAGCCTGCTCTGATACCACTGATCTGGATTATTTTCGTCACGAAATGAGAGTGGAGATATAATAAATAAATGTACAGAGATATCTCATATATCCAATAATATAACAAAAATATATCAGAGATGAAACCATAAGCACAGAGATATAGTAATACACAATTTATATTAATGAGAAAAATTCACAAAACTGTAGAAATACAGAGTAAAGACTCACTAGAATGGTGGCATCTTATCTCTGAGAAGATATGTGACGGCTACTCATATTCGCAAGAAGATGATTCTTACAATGAGGCTCCAAAGTCCCTTTTAACATAAAGAAAATCCAAAACCCTAACCCAGGAAGATGAAAATCCAAAAGGTTTGCAGGACCCGATGGGGGTAGTTGATACGTCAACTTCTCGGGGATGTAAATTTTGCATACAATCTATGTTTGGGGTGCTCGATACATTGTTGGAAAGGTATAACCGAGAAGAATTAGTTTCGACTGGCCCAGGACATTTCCTTCAACAATCACTTGATCCCCAAATCCCCAAAAAAACCTTGTTTAGGGCCTCAAAATGGCCCCAAAAGTTTGGGACCCGAAAAACTGTCGAAAAACTACCAAGGTGGAAAACTATGTTCAAATCTAGTGGAATAGGTGGATGGCCACTGATATCCATCTGGATCAAGTAAAAAGGATGTAAAAGAAAGGATAATTAGGGTAAAAACATGTCAAAATGGAGACTCGTTAATTTACCTAATCTTATCAATGAAATTTTCACCCTTCAATGCTTCTCTTGTAGTTTATTCCCTCACTCCTCCTTGTTGTTTATATACAACATCTAAGGGTGAAGGATAAAAATATCCAAAACAAGTTTCAAAAAGGGAATTACCAGTAGAATTATGGACCACTATATTATAGAAGCATTGAATATAAACCAATTTTTCCTTCCAGGTCCTTGGATGCTTCTAATTGTAACCACTCAAAAGTTGAACCAATGTCACGTTCACTACTTCTCTCTACCCACCTGTCTATGTATGGAAATATATTGATCTCTTAAACATGGTGTGCATATTCTCTCAAAGTGTAGTCCAAAATTCACTAAGAAATATAGTATCTTTATCTGAGATGGTGCTCCTTTGTATCCCAAAGTGCACCCAGACCTTTTTAGAAAGTAGGATTTTCAAAGTACATAATTATCTCATCCCTTGATGGTCCTTTTATAATTCATGAGAATGTACATCTTACTAAACTTGTCAACTACCATAAATATATAATCATGTCCCTTCCATCTAGTTCATGGAAAACCACCCAAGAAATTCATGGAGATACTCTCCCAGGGTCTAGAAGGTATAGGTAGGGGATGGTATAAATATTACTTTCTGTTATTGGGCTTATTGGTACAACAAAGTATGCATCCACTAATAAACCAAGGTACATCTTCTAGCATCCTATGCCAATACATACCTCTATAAGTTTGAAATTGTCTTCTACATAACTCTAAGAGCAGAGACTTCAATTTCTTTTTCGTAGAGAATCCATGTTGGTGAAACAAGTGGGCTATAGGTCCATCGATTACGGATCACATGGTATCAAAATAAGTTGAATCCTTGATCATGTCGTAGTTTCTAGAACATTGAAAAGAATACAAGCTCAAAACAGGTAAAGTGAAAATCACAAACATGGTCATGTTGTGTTGAAATACCTATTTAAAGTCTTCATCTTATATGTATGCATCATGGGTGAAATGATCAATGTTCATAAGAGTTACCAAATATATGACCTTGGATATGGGTGGCCTTGAAATCATGTCTTCCAACTTATTAATTTTTCTATTATTATATTTGATGATCATATGAAATTGTTTAAAAACCTCATCCACTTGTAGTGTCTAGTTTGTTGAAAATTTCTCTGGTCCAAATACTATAGTGGTTGGTGATTAGTGTGGATGATGGTCTCATTTCCCATTATATAGTTCTTCCACTTATTAACATCTTGCAAAAAAACATAGATTTTCTAGTCATATGTAGGGTAGTTCAAGACTCCTCCATGAAACATATGAAACAACAGAATACCTTCTTACTTCCCCGCATCAACACTTATCCCATAGAATATCCACTTTTATATGTCTCCACTTTGAAAGGATTTTTCAATTAGGAAATGTGAGAACCAAT
This sequence comes from Picea glauca, assembly GCA_000966675.3. Taxonomy (NCBI): domain Eukaryota; kingdom Viridiplantae; phylum Streptophyta; class Pinopsida; order Pinales; family Pinaceae; genus Picea; species Picea glauca. The sequence continues at coordinate 540,436 of JZKD02S2026653.1, forward strand.
GCTTGATTGATATTTCATTTCAACTCATCAAAATATTTATGCTAATTCTTGTTGGAAAGTTTGTTTGGACAGTTGGTTGTCATTGATGTCAACACTGGGAGAGTATTCTTAGTGTTACGAGGGAAAAAATCTCTATGGCTAGGGTAAACTACAACAGACGGATATGACTACAGAAATCAACTCTATCCCAAAAACATTCTATATAAACCAATATGCAAGCGAGATACGAAAGAGGCCTACCTCATCCAGATGTTCGATGATGTCCATCGTTGAGCACTTTGACCCAAATCTTTGTACCTGCAACTAGTTCTCAACAAACAAGCAAAGCAAGAATATGGTGATAATATAAAATGTTAGCACATTAGATAGCATAATCCATTAATATACATGACAAATACGCCCACTCATATATTTGCAAGATATCAATTGGACGCAAAAAAAGTATTCTATTAATAAATGATCAGCAGAAGCGAAAACATTACAGACTTCTGTGTCGACACGGTTCGGAACCAAGAAACTAAGTTCCTTCCAGCTGGGCCTCCACCAAAGGCAAGCTCATATAAGGGAGACAATGAGGTTCTCCATCAATAAGAGAAGAGATTGGGGTCTGAACATTGTGTTCAGACTTAAAGGACAAAGGGATGCAGACTCAATACGAAGTAAATAATTTCTCCAGAGTAAATTTGCTCTCAAAGTTGAATTCTTTCTCCTCTTTTCCATAGCTCAGAATTGGCCCATTTATAGCCTTCAAATGGAACTGAAGGTCTAAGTCAAAACGTTTCCAGTATGTGGAAGGCCAAGGATCAGAGATCTCTTGTCGTAACATGGAAAATTGACATTTAGTTTTCATTTTTGGGCACAAATCCCGATGTACGTGAGATATAGTGGAGCAGCCTACGTATATGCATGTTGTATAGTAGGCAAGGTGTGTACATGTGGAAAAATATGTATCTTTAGCTCTGGATTTTACAAACAAGGATGATAAGTCTGCATAGGGAAATGGAAAAAGTCCCTATGCGCAAGATTGCATAGGGTGAGGAAAATCTTTCTATAACAGATGCCCCCTAATGTGTGAGTTCAGAGGAGTATCTACAATGGCCAAAATAAATTATAAACAACCCAGAAGTAGAGTGATGGGGAACCAGTTGGATGAACTAGTTTCTCATTACATTCTGCAATGACTTTGTATACATGGTTGCCAATAGAATTACACTTCATATCCATGTGAAAATATACCAAACAACTGTCTGTGGCCATGAATAGGAAAATGCAAATGTGATTACATGCCAAAATTTGTCATAGTCATGAACAAGGCCCAGTAGACCGGTCTCAAAACCAATATGAAGATATATGTATACAGTGGAGTGCAATCTGGTCTTCCATGATCACTGAAGTGATATAGGTACTGGTCCAATGAAAAGGAACCAACAGCGCAGGAAAGTTGTGGCCACATAGTGATGTCTTCAAGTCTTCTACACAATCCGCCAAGGGTGTAAGTCTACATCATGTGAAAAAAGGAGTTGAGGTGGAACACAATAAGACATCATTTGATTACCGGTCATTGAGGTATATCGTTAACAAACGCGAGATAGCCTACCGATAATGAAAGTAGGTATCAAGGCACCAAGTACATCCTTACAAGTGTGAATAAAGGAGTTGGTGTCAAACACCTGAAGAATCCATCGATCATGAGACATTGATGTATTCCCAACTGTCAATGGCAAGAGAGCCTTCCACTAATAACTGCAAGCCTCAATGTACTCATAAGACTCTAGGTCTCGTTTCCATAATAGATGTGTTGAATTCGATGGAAGGAGACCCACTGAAAGGAGAGAATTAAGGCATCTCTCATCAGTCAGCACGAGGTACAAAGAAGGAGCTTCATGATTTGGTGTAAATTGGATGAAGAACATGTTCATGAACCAACGACCCTGTGCATCTTTTGCATGTGCCAAGTGCAAGCGATACACAAAAAAGACCCTTTGAATAATAGCCAATGATGAAAACTAATGAAAAAGGCGAGGAAACCACCAATAAGGCTAATGGCATCCAAGACACTACATGAATCCCAATGTGTGAATAGTGTTGGAGATATGGCTATAACAGAAGACTGACGCAGATGGTTAAGGTTGTCATTGATGGCAATCGGTTATGGAGCAGTCAAGGATGTCAACACGCACAAAGAATGCTAGAACACGAATGCTGGAACACGAATGCTGGAACACGAATGCTGGAACACGAATGCTGGAACACAGGTGCTGGAACACGAATGCTGGAACATAGATGCTGGAACACGAATGCTGGAACACGAATGTTGGAACACGAATGCTGGAACACGAATGCTGGAACACGAATGCTGGAACACAGGTGCTGGAACACGAATGATGGAACACAGATGCTGGAACACAGCGTTGCATGATGAGGCATGCGTAGAGGAGGCAAGTAAAGAGTCAGTTCATAAAATCAGGGAGAACGCTGGCATGCGAAAAGCAGAAGAAAGAATGAAAGAAACGGAAACTACAGTTGGAGTTGAGAAAAGAAGAAAGACTTTTAGTCTAAAATTAGACTGGCAGT
>JZKD02S2026653.1:551088-603536 GCA_000966675.3 Picea glauca
TAAAGACTCACTCCCACTAATATTAATGATTCAAAGTTAAAAATGAGAGTAGATTGTTAATAATCTAAACTAACTGATTCACCCCCCCCTCTCAGTTAGTTCATACCTGTAACAAATAGATGTCTTGTCATCGAACACAAGGGAAACCACCCATTCAATGACGAATGATGAAATGCCGATTGTTGGGTTCAAGGTTACCTACCAATGATGAAAGTAAGGCTAGGGTGCATGATAGGACTACAGTATCATGTGACTTTGAGACAAACTGAGGGTATGAATGACATGCAAAGTCAAGAGTTTTGAGGATCGGTCGAAACAGGTCGATAGACTTCCTTTGAACAAAAGCATGAGAAATATGGAAGACTCTAGAAGCATAGACTTAATGATGAAACCATGAGATACAGGAGGCATCAATGATATTCTCCATAGGGACTGGAAGAGTAACCAGTCGATAGAGAAGACTCTATAATGATATTAGCTTCCTAAGACCATGATAAACCCAAAATTATGGTGACAAATGGACTCAATAACTTTGTGCTTATTTCAAAGGCGACACGACTGTTGCCAATATAAGATAATACTCCCTTCATGCTCGTCTTTTTTTTTTTCATAGACAAATGAATGTTATGATACAGAGGAGGAAACGAGTGTCGCAAGTAATCAAAACTAGTTCCAGTAGTGGAACATACCTATGCTCAATGCAAGGAGATGTATGCGGGAGATGGACACTTGGGGGAATGTTTCCTTCTGGGTATAGGGTGTCAAATTGCGAAGGATATACACAAGGCTCTGCTTGGTTGAGTATGCAAAAACTGCTGAGGAAAACGGTTTATAACGTAAAGCGAGAACCGACTAAAGGCTCAATACTGCAAGCAAGGGCATGAGATGCAATCACAATTTAACGCCAAAAAATGCCCTTTTTTATGTATTTTAGTCTACTTGGTGTGAAAAAGGGATAAAATTGTGCCAAATAGATGTCCTTTCAAATCAAATTTACGAGTGTGAAAGAGAAAAGTTCACTCAACAATCTTTTCGCTTTTTGAAGACGAGTTGGAAAAGAGATTAAATTAAACTCGATTTGGGAGTCCTAGGTGGAAAGTCATGGGGGAGGCCAAGGCTTCTATGCTGGACTTCTTTGGAATGTTAGTATCTTACGAATAGCTGACATGATCTTGGGACAACCTAAAGCTCTCCAAGTCGAGGAGGATAAATCACTAACAAAGTATATAGTCTCTGTGATGGATCAGATAATGTCTCTTACCGGAAAAGACAGAGGTGGGGGCATGGGATACCCAAAAAGGCCATCCCAATTGAAGGTAACCTCCTCGGGACTTGGAGGGAGAGTACTTGGGGAGAGAATAAATCTCTCTCATTCAAAAGGTGCAATATCAGGAATTTTGATGACATGGTTGAAGGATGCATCACCCTCCACAAGGAGAGTAGGATTGACTAGAGATTGCACTGGTACGACCACTTCTTCAATTCTAGGTTGAAGAGGATACATGATAACAAGGATAGGGGACACATAACCCTTGAAAATGGGGGTGAGGTCAGGAGAGAATTGCAGTGGCGTTACCACTGTGTCAATCAAAGGAGAAATAGGGTGTGCGGAAACCACAAATGCCTCAGATTCTGAAGGGCCCTTAGGTGAGCCCCACACTTCCAGTATCCTAGCAGTAGATGGACATAAATGAGTAAGGTGATATCCTTCTCAAGTGTTGCAAAGGAATTTATACTTACGTCTGAGGCGTTGAGGCTTCGCAATGCCCCTAGTGTCGTTTAGAACGGTTGGCGACATGCTCTCAACGTGATTGGAAGAGTCGAGAGAGTCATCTCCTATATGATGTACAGAGGTTGGAGATGTGACATTGATAAGACTCGTGGTGTCTAGAGTGATACCCCCAACATGATTGGCAGAGGTTGGGTGTGGGTTGTCAACATGACTTGCAGAGGTTGTCGACCCATCTCCAACATTACTGACAGAGGTTGGTGATGGAGCTCCAGTATGACTAGCAATGACTGAGCTAGCGGTGAGTTATGGAATTTGATACCAAGGTCCAGGGAAAAATTGGCTTTGAAACATTTCAGGCCGGGAAGGGTCATGGTTTACCCCCTGTCCCTATCCGAAAAGGTAGTATCCTCCGTTGAATTGGTATGAAGAGGCTTGTGAGGGCATCATCACTGAAGTTTGCAAAGAGACAAACGTATGATAATAATTATTCGAGTGAGGATATTTGTTGTCCCCTTGTGAAGGGGTTCCATAAAAAGGGTAGCCCGAACCGTAAAATTGATTATCCCTGTATGAAATACCCAGGGATACATGAGGACCTGTCATGGGAAAAGTATTCAAAGGAACTAACATGGAGGATGAAGGATACATGGATGGGGTGTAATAAGTAGAGTAGACACCCATCTGAGTGTTATCTTCTGACACAGTATAGGTAGGATTGGATCCGTAAGAGGGGAGGTTCCAACCTCCTGTAGTGAGAGTTAGTTGAGGGACGTGACTCATATAAAACAAAGACATAGTCATCGGAGCCATGGTGCCCTCGAATCCAATATAGGATTCATATAATCAGACCAGGGAGACGATTTCACATGCAAAAGCATATCAACATGAACATGACTAGAGACCCAAGGCACAAACTGAGTATCATATTTTTGCATACCATTATGACAAACAGAAGGATTCATCCCCATGAAATGAGTGGGCATAATGGGGTGGGTAGTGGTAAACGAGGGAGCAAAAGGAAATCCACTACCCATGATAACAAAAACTTAGTATAGACTCCTAGGGCCAACTAGTAATCAAATAGCACACCAAAAGTCAAATGGCCAATATGCATACAAACGGGGTAAAGTGGTTGAGTGGCCTCCCTCCCTAAAGAAGGTATCTCTTACCCAAGAAGGGCCTGAGACTCCCTGCTAAAGATCGGAGGTATTAGAATCAGTTATAAGGGCCCTCGTGGGCTTAACAACCAGTTGGTTAGATCCCCCCTGAGAGGTAATCCTCCATAAAGGTTGTGGGTTATTCTGCAGGTATCCCCCCTGAGAGATAATCCTCCATAAGGGTAGCCCGAACCCAGGGTACCTGCAGAATAACCCCTGCAAGTAACCTATGTGGCACCTAAGTCAAGCAAATAAGCAGTCAATGTATAATTGATGCACAAGCGAGCAGTCGTAATTCAGGTCCACCGTATGGGCAGGGTAGCAAAGCCCAAAACCTTGAAATTATTGCCTCTCATGGAGGCAAAGTCACTAGCAAGATCCCCAGATACGAATAGATCCCCAGAAATATCTATGATGCTAAGAAGGTATCGGGGGGATATCCCTTCACCCAACCTCGCGCGACCTTGTGATTAACTTTGGTGTGAGAGGAGCCTCCTAATACTACCAATTATACTTTGGATTTCTCCACTTGTTTTCTAAGACACATATGTTGATTTAATTGCCTTGGAGAAGTTTACTCACAAAATTTTATTCCAAGGCACTAAATCCTAAGTTAGTTTGTGCACCCTAGAAAATAAAATCATGACTAATAAATTTTAAATTATATCATTAATTTTGTTGGTCGTGATTACTCAAAAAGGTATGGTAGTGAAACTCATGATGTTATGACTCTGCAAGAAAAGTAAATATGAATATAATGCAAAGTCCTAACTTTAAATTTCATTGAATGATATGCTTCTGAAAACAAATGCAATTTTCAATTTCAACTCTACAATTCTGAAGTAAAAATGCAATCTTTCACTAAATGCACTAAGCTAACGACAAGGACTCAAAAGACAAAAATGTCGAGCAATGCAAAATGCCTATTTTTTTTGTATTTTCAATATAATAAAAACAAAATGCATGGATTGATAAGCAACTTGATATATAAATTCTACTGTGTATAGAAAGAAATAACTCAAGAAAAATACCAAGCAGCAAAACACCCAGCCCAATGTACAAGGACAATCAAAATGAAAAGGTGGTGAGAAAGACTCCACCCAAAAATTCAACTCCAGATAGGTTTCATGTCATCCTAGAGACACTTAACAGGCACTACAGAGACCCAAGAAGGCTCAGGAAACATCAAATCCCACCCAGAAAACACCAGACCAAGAAAAAAAGAAAGGAAAGTTGATGTACGTGACTATTTATGAAAACAAAGCATATGTACGCATCTTACAGAGGGACAGCCAGTGTATGTACGCAACTGTCAGGCAAAAAATCACGTATATGTTTCAAAAAAAAGCCAAGCAAGGGAGAAAGGATGGAAACTTAGACCCATAGTGAAAAGAAATTTTCAAGTAGTGATACGACAAGAAACAAAAAGGAACAAGAGAAATGTAAGGAGAAAAGGTACTCCAAACCCTAAGAAAGAAGGTAAATCCCCAGTGGAGTCACCAATTCTATTACGAGGGAAAAAATATCTATGGCTAGGGTAAACCACAATAGGCGGATATGACTGTAAAAATCAACTCTATCCAAAAAACATGCTATATAAACCAATATGAAAGCGAGATAAGAAAGAGGCCTACCTCATCCAGATGTTTGATGATGTCCACCGTTGAGCACTTTGACCCAAAGCTTTGTACCTGCAACTAGTTCTCAACAAAAAAGCAAAGCAAGCATATGGTGATAATATAAAAGGTTAACACATTAGATAGCATAATCCATTAATATACATGACAAATACGCCCATGGATAATAACTCATATATTTGCAAGATATCGATTGGACGGGAAAAGAGTATTTCTATTAATAAATGATCAGAAGAAGTGAAAACATTACAGACTTCTCTGTCAGCACGGTTTGGAACCGAGAAACTAAGTTCCTTCTAGCTGGGCCTCCACCACTTCAATCCTCCACCAAATGCAAGCTCATAGAAGGGAGACAATGAGGTTCTCCATCAATAAGGGAAGATCTTGGGGGATGAACATTGTGTTCAGACTTAAAGGACAAAGGGATGCACACTCAATATGAAGTAAATAATTTCTCTAGAGTAACTTTGCTCTCAAAGTTGAATTCTTTCTCTTGTTTTCCATAGTTCAGAATTGGCCCATTTATAGCCTTCAAATGGAACTGAAGGGCCGATTCTGAACATTTACAGTATGTGGAAGGGCAAGGATCAAAGATCTCATGTCATGACATGGAAACCCGACATTTAATTTTCATTTTTTGACACAAATCTCAATGTACGCGGGCTGTAGTGGAGCAGCCTGCGTATACGCATGATGTATAGTAGGGAAGGTGCGTACATGTGGAAAAATAGGTATTTTTAGCTCTGGATTTTACAAACAGGGATGATAAGTCTGCATAGGGAAATGGAAAAATGCCCTCTGTGCAAGATTACATAGGGTGAGGCAAATCTTTATATAACACTTAGAGATTGATTTCAACCCTTGGAGAAGTATGGAAGCCCTAGATATATGGATGATATCGTTGGACAGTTGGTTGTCATGTTAGAGGTATACCATTGATATTGATACATTGTTAAGGTATACACTTGGTATATGGTAGCACATGGATAGGATACATATCTTGGTGATGATGGTACTTGGTTGAGGTACACCATTGGTATTACTTGTTTATCATATCGTATGTACATGGTTGATGTGCATGGTTGGAACATGGTATGGTACAGGTGTTGATGTGCATAGTTGATGTATGGTAAAGGTTGGTACATGGTATGGTACATGCATGTATCTTGTGATGGTATGTTGGTGACTTCGGTACATGCTTGGTAGAAGCATGTGTTTGTGATGGTGGAATAAATACATGAAGGTTAGTATACTTGCAAGTAAGACTATTATAGATGGATAGTACACATCATGCTATTTCCGATGATATATAGTACGCCACATAGTTCCTCATGGTTGAGGAGATATGGCTCTGTGAAGTTGGAGGACCCTCAAGAATATTCTAGAAGCCTCTAGAAGGTCATCAAGAAGCTTGACCATTCAAAGTGGTTGCAACAAGAGATTGTTGAAAGATTAATTAATTTTTTTAAATGATTAATTAATTATTACAGGGATAATTAATTATTGAAAATGGTTGTTATTGATGTCAACCCTTGAGAAAAGTTGCATGTCGAAGTAAAGTGGCAGTAAACAGAAGATAATTAATTATTGGAGGGATAATTAAAGTGTAAATAGAAGATAACATGATGCATGTGAGTTGCATGTTATCATGAGTATCATGTCAGTTGCATGTCATTAATAAATTTCTCTTTATAACACAGAGAAGAGTCCATTGCAAATCACTTATGTCTATTCACTTATGAGAATACAGGTTGAAGGCAAAGAAGTCTAGGTGAAGTAAAGAAGGCTGAAAATCCAAGGGGAGATGAAGTTTTTCTAAGGTATGTTATTTACAGGTCATCTTATCATTTTTACTATAATTTTTTTTCTAGAACGATTCAGATAGATAAAATTGGAGGTTATTGAGAAGACATAACAAGGTACCTATGATATAAATTTAAGCTTCTGGGTCGTTTTACTTTTGGAGATACACTCTGTGTGAGATAGGGATTTTGACTAGTCCTTAAACTAGTTTTAAACAGGTGTTATGTGTAAAATAGTCATAACTTCTTCATAGAGAATCAAAATGATGTGAGACCAATTGAAATGGAAATATTACAGCCCGTAGTTTGTTTTGTGATATTTTTAGAATAAGATATCAAATATTGAGCACGTGGCATGTTTTAAAAGTTCTCTCTCTAGAATATGACAAAATTCAACAAGGTTTGCCATTTTCTCTATAACTCCTTTTAAGGAATGATTCAAGGAGTGAAAATTGGAGGAATTTCATAATATATATCGAAGAAGGTTAGGTACATGTTGCCAACCTTTATTCATTACAAGTACAAATTTATTCTTGTTGAAAGTTAGGGTTTGTGACTAATCCAAAACTAGTCTCGTGAGACTGAGGTAAAGGTTGATGAAGATGTTATTATCTTGTTATTGAAGTTGATGAAGGTATGCAAGTTTGTGATCACATACACCAGGTCAGATACAATATCAGACGTTGTTGTGACAAGTTGACAGTGAGATTTTTTAGTGAAATCCTGACAATGGCAATGATGGTATATCATTCCAGTGACAGGGATAGGGACAGGTTGATATGGTAGTGATAGACTTATGTACATTTATATTTCAGGGTGGTTGGATGGGGCAAGGAAAGGGGGTTTTTTCCTCCTTCTGGTTGGAGCAGGAAAATTAGGGAGTTGGAGCTTCCTTCAGGTTGCATCCTATAAACAAGGGGTTGGAGCCTCCTTCCAGTTGTAGCTAGATAAATAGAAAGTTGGTGCTTTCAATTAATGTACTCTTTGAAAAATAAGAAAATCATTATGTGGTTTTCTCCCGCATTAGGTTTCCATGTAAAATTCTGGTGTATTGTGTTTATGTGATTTCTATGCATTGAATTATAATCTTTTGAATACTCATGATATCATTGGAGGTTTTATATTGTGATTAAATGTACTAATTGTGCTCATACTGATTCACCCCCCTCTTAGTATTCCAACAATTGGTATCAGATCAAGGTCCTTTAGGAAACAGTTTAACCACTGGAAGGTAGATCATGGAAAGCACTCATATGTGTAAGATGGAAGTACCACAGTTCAATGGTCAAAATGGTTTGAAATATGAAATATGGAGCAACAGAATGAAATCATTTTTGCAGGAATGGGGATGTGATATTTGGCGATCATTTGTGACAAGGTACACAACTACAAATAAGCCTCCAAAGACTACATCCAAGAAGGAAATGAAAAGGAACAACAAAATATCAATAAATTTATCATGGAAGGATTACCTGATTTAGTAAAAACCAAAGTGGGACAGTATGCATCAGCCAAAGAGATTTGGGACAACCTAAAAGATCTTTATGCAAGGAAAGGACCAAAATAAAATGAAGCAAGTGACAACTCATATGGTGAAGAAGTCAACAGAGGTGAGTATTTTTTCTTTAATTGTGAAGAAGTAGGACATATTTAAGTTTAATGCCCTTACTTGAAGATTGGAAGTGATGAGACAGAAAATCCCAATGAAATAGAATGCAATCCTAAGATTGAAAAGGAAAAGAATCATGAAGAATAATCTAGTCGAAAATAAAGAAAACTTGAAGAATAAATCATATCCTTGAAGATCCAACTTGAAGAGGCAAAGAGAATGGAAGAATTCATAAAGAATCATATGATGAATAAAGAAGAAGAGGTTGAGAATCTTGAAGAAGAAGTAGTCATGTTGAGAGTAAAAGTTGTCAAGATCGGTAAAAACGTTGAAGAAGCATCCACATCATCAAAAAATAAAGTTGAAGAGAAATGTCACAGGTTACCAGAACGGAAGAATGAAGAAAAGAATAAGAGTTACATAGAAGTACTTAAAGGAAGGAATCATGGTCAGCAAGAGTCCAATAGGAAGGATACATTTTCAAGAAGACCACCTACTTTCATACAAAAAACAAGATTCAACTATGATCGTGATCAATGAAGGCATGAATTCAGAAGAACTACATCACAGAGAGGATCATCTACTCCTGGGTATCAAAGTGTCTTTCATGGTTACTATTTTTATTGTACTAACTTTGGACATAAATTTGTATACTACATATCATATGGAAGAAGTGCTCAAGAAAGTAGTGCTTATGTGGCTTCTTGCATTATTTAATGTTACAAATGCCACAATTATGGTCACATAGCTTGAAATTGAAAAGTGGGATAGAGCCATCCATGAAAGAAAACATTGATAATAGGTATAAGAAGGTTTGGAAAAGAAAATAAAGACAAGAAGAGAAGATGAATGAAGAACGGGTCCTAGAGATCGCAAGATTTGAAATAGTACAAGGAAGACTATAAAATCAAGTGAAAGAAGAAGAAGTCTCAAGGATCATATTGTCAAAATCTGCAGCAGTGCAAGATCATAATGCAGAGCAGGTAAAGGAAGAAAGCATCCCAAAAATTGCACTCTCAGGATACATAGTAGTACAAGATCATGATGAATCCACATGCAGAAGGGAAGATGTTAGAATCCAGGAAGAAAGTGTCAGAATTCAGGAAGATGATGGATCTGTAGAGGAAGAAGAAGACTACTCCGCATTAGGGTGGATTCCTCCATTGTTCTGAGCCATCCATCTTGGAGAATCCCAGGTAATATGAATATTGAATGGGAGGAGTCTATGCAACATCTATTATAGTTCAAATATCTATTCTTCAGACAACATGAAGTGTTTCAAAGTGGTGTTATAGAGGTTTGATTCAGAGTGGTTTGATGATAGAGGTATATGATGTCCTATGACAGATTGGTTGGTTAAGGAATAGGTTTCAGAACACATCTCCATGTAGGTATGCATAATATCAGTTGATTGACACAAAGAATATACTTGGTACACCTTTTAATGCAGAGATTCATAAAGGACATATACAGGAAGGATATATTCATTGCAAATTTGTAGAGTTTGATTTGTAGTTGAGTATACTAGTGGGCATAGTTGTTTCAGTTTTAGATGCAAGTATGTGATGATCAGTTGCAACAGATTCAGAGAAGTCTTTAGAATATTGAAGTTGCATATGGGTCACATGGACAAGGATGGATTTGTATGACACTTGGAAAGATTGGATAGATATATTTCAGTGGATGAGAGCATGAGTTCAAAGATAGTTGGATGTTTTTTTCAAATATTTGAATGCTCAAAATTTGAATTCTTTATATATGTCAGTGATTTACAAGAGGAAGCACCAATGGATAAAAAATCCAAAAGGAAGCAGGTACAGGAAGTCTTACATTTAATATACACAACATTTTGTAGAGAAGTCAAGGAGAGAGAAATAGAAAAAGAAGAGATCAGAAGAGTGAATATAGGGAGAGTACCCCCAAGGAAAGCTCAAATAGGGGGAGCATCCCCACACAGAGAGTTACCCTTTTTCCCAGGATGTCAAAGGGGGAGAAAAGAAAAGAGGCATGAATACAGGGGGAGAATCCCCAAGGAAGATACCCTTTTCCATTGATGTCAAAGGGGAAGAGATAGAAACATTTATGAGGAGTGATGGTCACAAGGGGAGCATGAGCATGGTGTTTCCATGTCTAAGTGTTTCCATTAATGTTGGTGTTGCCATCAATGCCAAAAGGGGAGATTGTTGGACAGTTGCTTGTCGTTGATGTCAACACTTGGAGAGTGATCTTATATATTGATGTCAACCCTTGAAGAAGTCTAGAATCCCTAGATATGTGGACGAGATCATTGGAAAGTTGGTTGTCATGTTAGAGGTCTACCATTGATATTGACACATTGTTAAGCCATACACTTGGTATATGGTAGCACATGTATTTGGTGATGATGGTACTTGGTAGAGGTACACCATAGGTATTAATTGTTTAGTATATATTATGGCATGGTATGGTACAGGTGTTGATGTGCATGGTTGATGCATGGTATAGGTTGGTGCATGGTATGGTACAGGAACATATCTTGTGATGGTATGTTGGTGACTTCGGTACATGCTTGGTAGAGGCATGTGTTGTTGATGGTGGAATAAATGCATGAAGGTCATTATACTTGCAGCTAATATTATCATAGATGGATAGTGTGCATCATGCCATTTTCAGTGATATATGGTACACCACGTAGTTCCTCGCAGTTGAGGAGATATGGCTCTGTGAAATTGGAGGACCCTCAATAATATTTTAGAAGCCTCTAGAAGGTCATCAAGAATCTTGACCATTCAAAGTGGTTGCAACATGAGATTGTTGAAAGATTAATTAATTTTCGAAAAATATTAATTAATTATTATAGGGATAATTAATTATTGAGATTGGTTGTCTTTGATATCAACCCTTGAGCAAAGTTGCATGTCGAAGTAAAGTGGCAGTAAATAGAAGATAATTAATTATTGGAGGAATAATTAATTATTTCATGTCGAAGTAAAGTGGCAGTAAAAAGAAGATAATTAATTATTGGAGGGATGATTAATTATTTCAGGGATAATTGATTGTTGCAGGGATAATTAAAGTGTAAACAGAAGAAAACAAGATGCATGTGAGTTGTGTGTCAGTTGCATGCTATCATGAGTTGCATGGAAGTTGCATGTCATTAAGAAATTTATTTTTATAACACATAGAAGAGTCCATTGCAAATCACTTCTGTGTATTCACCTCTAAGAATACATATTGGAGGCAGAGAAGTCCAGGTGAAGTAAAGAAGATTGAAAATCCAAGGGAGGATGAAGTTTTTCTATGTTATTTACAGGTCATCTTACCATTTTTACTATAAAAAAATTTATAGAATGATTCAGATAGTGAAAATCGTGGGACATTGAGAAGACATAACAAGGTACTTTTCGTATAAATTTCATCTTTTGGGTCGTTTTACTTTTGGATATACACATTGTGGAAGATAGGGATTTTGACTAGTCCTTAAACTAGTTTTAAAAAGGTGTTCTAGGTAAAACAATAATAACTTCTTCATAGAGAATCAAACTGATGTGAGACCAATTGCAATGGAAAATTTACAGGCCTAAGATTTTTTTGTGATATTTTCATAATAATGTATCAAATATTGAGCATGTGGTGTGTCGTAAAAGTATGATCTCTAGAATAAGCCAGAATTCAACAAGATCTACCATTTTCTCCATAACTCCTTTTAAGGAATGATTCGAGTGAAAATTGGAGGAATTTAAGAATAAATACTAAATAAGGTTGGGTACACATTTCTGACCTTTATTCATTACATGTACAAAGTTATTCTTGTTGAAATTTATGGTTTGTGACTAATCCAAAACTAGTCCCGTGAGACTGAGGTAAATGTTGATGAAGATGGTATTCTCTTGTTGTTAAAATTGAGGAAGGTATGTAGGTATGTGATCACATACACCAGGTCAGATATAATATCAGGGTTTTTTGTGATAGGTTGTGGTGACAGCTTAACAGTGACAATTATGGTATATCAGTCCAGTGATAGGGACAGTGACAGGTTGATGTGGTAGTAACATATTTGTCTACATTTATATTTTAGGGCAATTGGACGGGGTAAGGAAAAGGGGTTGTATCCTCCTTTCGATTGGATCCAAAAAGTTAGGGAGTTGGATATTCCTTCAGGTTGCAGCTTGTAAACAGGGGGTTGGAGCCTCCTTCTAGTTTTAGTTGGATAAATAGGAAGTCGGTGCTTCCAATGAATGTACTCTTTGACAAATAAGAAAAACATTATGTGATTTTCTCCCACATTGGGTTTCCACGTAAACTTCTGGTGTACTGTGTTTATGTGATGTCTATACATTGAATTATGATGTTTTGAATCCTCGTGATATTATTGGAGGTTTTATATTGTGAGTAAAATTACTAATTGTGCTCATACTGATTCACCCCCCCTCTCAGTATTCCAACATACTGAACTTTCATTTCAACTCGTCAAAATATTTCTGCTAATTCTTTCCCCAATGAAAACTCTTACCATTGGTTCTTATGGCATGGAGTGGCATGGCCATAGATGAAAAGGATTCTATAAACTTCTTCAAGTACTATTCTAACCCAGGAAACCTCATAATTTCAAATAAATGTTTAGGAGTTGGCCATTTAAAGATGGCCTCCATCTTGACGAGATCTATCTTGAGTTCCCCTCCACCAATCATGTACCCTAAATACACCAATGAATACTAAGAAAAAACACATTTATTAATATTTTATAGCAGTTGATGAATTTTTAAATTCTCTAACACCTTCATGAGATGTGAGATATCCTCTTCCCAGGTAGATCCATAAACCAATATATCATCTAAGTACACTATTACAAATGAATCTAAAAAGGGATGCAATACATCATTCATAAAATACATAAATGTAGTTGGTACATTGCATAAACCAAAATACATTACCATCCATTTATATAGACCTCTCCTTGTCTTGAAGACAATATTACAGGTGTCTTCTTATTTAACACATACCTTGTATCCTGATTTTTTGATCCAACTTGGTGAAGTAATTGGAATACTACAACCGATCTAGCAAGTCATCAATTCTAGTTAGACGATATTTATTCTTGAGGGTGATCTTATTCAAATATTTGTATTTGACAAAAATTATCCAAGTCCCATCCTTCTTGGGTACTCTGATGATAGGTGATCGACAAGCTGAGTTGTTTACTCAAATTAATCCCTACTCCAATAGTTGTTATAACTATTTCTTCATTTCATTTGCTTCTAGGATGGATTGTCTGTAATGTTCCCAATTTAATTAATTCTTAATGTAGACATCATTTGTGGCTATGACCAATCGATGTAATATGTGAATTTTATTTCTATGTTTTAATAATAAAAATGTGATGCTAGTTGCTAAGGGTACATGGATAGAGATGGGGGGATGAATTAATCCACAAGAGAGGGGAGGGTCTAAGAGAATGGCCAAGAGAGGTCCAAGGCGGAATTACCCATGTATATTAATTCAATCCATTTTCCTAAAAAATTTATTGGCATATGGACCTTCTAATTTATGATTGAGCGTTCCCAAAACGAATCATTGAATACATGTAAGAGGGTGGGTGTGAGAATTCATATCCCATAGTTATTGGGAGCATGGGGACTGAGTACAATCAGCTTGGGGAAGTGTGTGAGTCAAGAGAGTAAGCCAAAGGAGAGAAATTCATATGGGAAGCTACAACAATTTTACACATTTAGTTTTTTTGCATGAGCAGCAAGTAGAGAGCATGAAAGAGATCTTGGAGTTGTAGAATCCACGGAGGGAGAATTCTAGAGAATTTTGGAGTACATTTGGAGCATAAATGGATTTGAACACTGAAGAACCAGGTTTTCAAGCCTCAAGAGTGAAATCCTATGTGAGTTGCAATGTAACAACAAGTGTTTGTTGTTGTTTGCTGGTATTTTTTTCCTAGTAGCAAGTTCCCTTGAGTTCCCATATAAGAGTTTCCTGGTTACCTATGCCAAAGATACCTTGATAAATGAATGGGATGCCTGAGGGATTGAGATCAGTGAAGGAGTACATTCCTTGGGTTGGACAGGTCAAGAGGAAGAGAGCTAGTGGAAAATCAGGATAGTTGTAGGAGAATATCAATGGGCTATGGGATTTCTAAGTTGTGAGTGGACAGTGAGAGACCACCCTCTTTTGTGGATTACTAGCCTCATCTCGGGAGTGACCTGTTGTTGAAATTTGGAACACTAGGTATATGGTTGGGTGGAACATCCATCCCAGGTAGCTAGTTTCACAACTAATTTGAAAGATAAGTGTTTTATATGTTTTATGTCTTGTACTTATGAGTTAAATTGTTGTGCATGAACTCTATGTATTTGAGAAGAATTTATATGTTGTTATGTTGGTTTATTAGCTTCATTTCATGTCTATTTTAGCATGTTGTATATGCATCTACTTTATGGTAATAGACAGTAGTTAAATATGTATGTAAATCATAACTGGAAGCTACAAGAAATTGAATTAGCTGTAAAAAAATTAATTTTAAGAGTATTTTGCAATGTAATGTTCCTCAATTGGGCTGTGGGATGTTACATTGTGGTATCAAAGCCTATGGTTCAAACATCGATATTGTATGGGACAAGAATGAGTACGAAGAGTAATTTGATCTTGCATACTTCAATCTATGTGAATTTGGGGAAAAACAGAGAAGTTGGAGTGAAACACCCAAGTTCGTGGGCAATCTTTGAGTTTAATTGCCTCAAAGCAGTCAAAGAGATGACCTCGAGTATAAATCTATAGGTTGCATATTTGAAGTCGACCTAGAAGGGTCAAATTTTTTGTTCTAATGGTTGTTGTAGCATTGAAAAAATTTCAAGGAATCAACAGTCGAGATCACTTTTGATTTCGAGATCGGTGGATCAAATTCATCATGATAAATTTAAAAATCCATAAGGTTTTTGCCATTTGGAAGGTTGAGAAAATCAACGGCTGAGATTCAATTTCAGTAGTTGGTAAGTTGAAGTAGATCGATGGTCTAGATTAGTTTCATTCATTTTGGAATCGGAGTCGATCGATGGTTAAGATCATCTTGAGTGAGATATCGAAGGCCCGGATTCACCTAGATTTTATCAAAAATCGCTAAGTGTTGAAGTTCACCAACAAAATTCGTCGATGGTTGATGGTCAAATAAATGCATTTTTCGAAGAGTCGGGTTCATCCAAAATAATTATTTGATCATCGATGGTCAATGGTTGGGCCTCAGCCAATTTAGTGAAGTGTTTCAATCAAGCAAGAGAATTCGTCGATGGTCGGGTGTCGAGAGAATCAACAAGGTGTTTAGGTCATCCAAGAGAAACATCGATGGTTAATGAAGGAAAGTGGGTGATTACGTGTCATGCCACATCAAAATCCACATGCCATGCCAAATAATAATCCACATTTTATGCCACATCAAAAAAGTTAACACATCGGGATGATGCTTCATATCATGTCATCATCCACATGTCATGCCACATTAGCATAGAAGTGGGTTGACAATTGAGTCGGGCGGTTTAACAAAGTGTTACAAGTGGTTGCCAAGAGAAATGATCGATTGTCGATGGGGCGATGGTTGGGCGTCAACTGAATTGGTGAGGATTTTCATTCACCAATTAAAATCATCAACGGTTGATAGCCAATGGTCAGGTCAGTCGGTTTGATGTTTTGTTGCGAATCGATTTTCAAGGGAATGGATCGATGGTCGATGGTCAAGTCGACATTTTGGACAAAATGTTGCACGCGTCTAAAGGAAAGTGTGGATTTTGTATCACTAATGGATCTCAAATCAATGACTCATATTACACCTGATTAAATATCAATGATTCAAGTTTAAAGGGTTGTTATAATAGTAAAACAGTCAATTTTATATGAAATTTTCTGAATTTTTCATATTTTTGAAGGACATTAACTTGCAGGGAAATTTTGAGGGCCTAAACAGCATTTTGAGGAGTTATGTTGTTTGAAACTATAAGTGTCATAGGAACCAAAAATATTCTTTGTGGCTTAAATAAAATATCTTGAGGAGATATTTTCAACGAGCTAATATGTTTTCATAACAGAGCTCGTATGATAAAGTTAAAGCCAAAAGAGTAAGGGTAAAATTTCAGTGCCAGATTATTTCGAGAGGGCATAACGCATTTCTTAGAGGTATGTTTGGGGCATAGGAGCGGTATATGGAAATATTATGGACCATAGAAAACAACCATGGAGCCATATTTAGGATCTGGCTATGTAAAAATGTGCAGGAAGAAAAATAAGACACATATAGTAGACAGGGGTAAATTGAGTAAAATAGTCAAAACTTCTCCAGACCACAACTTTCATCTTGAAGCTCAGATTTGAGAAAAAAAATATTCACTAGAAAGGTGTTGAGGAGAAGAAGAGTCCTATTTGCCTAGAATTTTTATTTGGGTAGTAAAATTTTCTAGAAATTAATAAACATAATTATGTAACAGTAAAAGAGTGGAAATTGTAGCATGTAATTGTTCGCTCATAACTCAAATTGAGGCATGGGTACAACCGTTGGAAAATTGTCTTAGAGAATAATGCATATAAGGAATCATTTTTCGATTTGGTGCATTGTGTCCTTCATAAATTGGGATAAAGAGAAACCTATATTATAATTGATGAAATGTTTTATGTTGTGAATGTTCTAACAGTAATTATTATTGTCGGATTACTAAGAGGGGGGGTGAATTAGTAATAGAGAAATTTAATCATGTTTCACCATAAAATGCAAGTGTTATATCAATGTATCATTATCAGCCAATAGTTGCAGAGTAAATAAACAATGAGAAAATGAGAAATCATACACAGTACACGAGTGTTTTACGTGGAAACCCAAAGCGGGAGAAAACCATGAAATTATTTTTCTTATATGTCTTTAAGAATTACATTCATTGGAAGCACCAACTTCCTTTGTTTTCCAGTTGCAGCTGGAAGGAGGCTCCAACCCCCTAGTTTCTTAGGCTACAACCTGAGGGAAGCTCCAACTCCCCAATTCTCTGGCTATAACTAGAAGGAGGCTACAACCCCCTATGTTCTTCGACTACAACTGGAAGGTGGCTACAACCACTTGTCCTTGCCCCGTCCAACCGCCCTGAAATATAATTGCCAAATGAAGAAATTGAATGTGTCACTGAGAAACATGTCACTGTATACTCATCAACCAATCTGATCTGATCACATATACCTTAAATGTAGAAACTGAATATGTCACTGGGAAACCTATCATTGTATACTCATCAACCAATCTGATATGATCACATATACCTCAAACACTATACCACAAGTTTGTACCTCAAACCATGTGCTAGAACCTCACTATTATACAACCTCTATATGTACCAATAACTTCAGCAACATACCTCAAACAAAATCCCTCAAACCTGAACCAATACTAAACTTCAATAGATCTTCCTCAAATCAACTCTACAACAAGCCATAAACTCCCAAGAGGGCATCCAACATATTTACAAGGAAAACCCTCAACTTGATTCATAAATTCGACACTACGCATAGGAGAACCATACCTTTTTTTTTTCTTGTAGTGTTCTGTTGCCGTGATTTTGCTGCCATGAATCCACTGCCGCAATTTTTCTGTCGCACTTTTTCTGCTGCAGTTTTTCTGTCACACTTTTCCTACTGTGATTTTTCTGCTGCACTTTTTCTGCCACACTTTTTCTTCCACGGTTTTCCTGCCACAATTTTTCTACCGCACTTTTCCCACCACATTTTTTCTACCGCACTTTTCCTGTCACACTTTTTCTTCCGCACTTTTCTTGCCGCACTTTTTCTTCCACACTTGTTCTCCCACACTTTTTCTGCCTCACTTTTTTCTACCGCACTTTTCCTCCCGCACTTTTCCTCCCGCACTTTTTCTTCCGCACTTTTCCTGCCACACTTTTTATTCCTCAATTTTTCTCTCTCAATAATACCTATCCAAATAAACTTTCACAAAAATAGATATTCAATACCTTCCCAAATAACCTTTCACAAAACATATATTCAATGGCATTGAAGTGTCATTTGAATGAGAGACCCTTGCCTCTTATTTATATGTTTATGTACCTTCCTCAAGGGGTTACCTTCTAATCATCTTAACCCACTTTCCTTATTTTAGGGTTAACCCACTTATAACCACTTGTCCACTTAACTTAACCACTTTCCATAATTAGTAAGTTCTCCATTAACTTTATTATTTAAATAATTTATTTTGCATCCTCTTTAACTTATAGTACACTCATCACTTCACTTTATTATTTAAATAATTTCTTCTTTGCAAACACTTTGACTACTTTGACCTTTTGGGGCTTCTAGATGACTCATGAGGGTTCTCCAACTTCACATGGACATAACTCTCTAACCGTGAGGATTTATGTGACGTTAGACATACCACCGGAAATGCATGACATGTACTATCCATCTAGAATATTTTTACTTGCAAATATATCAAAACTCATACAATTATCCATCAAACAAACTTGGGTCCATTACCCAAACCTTTGTGCTACTGAAATTCGCTACCGGACTTTCTTCAAGGGTTGACATCAATGACAACCAACCCAATTAATCAACAATATCCCCCTTTGGAATCGATGTCAACACTATAATGCAATATTGAAGTCATGTCATGCAATACTGAATTCATATCACTCATGTTCTTCTTATGACCATCACTCCCCCTGGAACCATGCCTTTGTGCTCTGCATCCGATAAATTTCTCCCCCTTTTTCATCAATGGAAAAGGTATCTTTACATATGGGGTTTCTCCCCCTAACTGAATTGTCCTTGGGGATACTCCCCTTGACTGAACTCTTCCTGAAACTGATCTCCCGACCTGAACTGTCCTCTTTATGGTGCTTCCTCATGTAAATCTAAGACATATAAGATAAGCATTCAAAAGCATTCATTTTGGAGTAGAAATTACTCTGAGTCTCTAGCGAAGATACTCAAAGGCTTCCCATGGAAGCAATTTTGTAAAGATGTCTAACACTTGTTCTTTTGTGCCCACATACTCAAATCTGATGTTCTTCTCTGCAACATGTTCTCGTACAAAGTGATACTTGATTGGAATGTGCTTCATATTGAAATGCATCACCGGGTTCTTTGAGATATTGATGGTGCTTGTATTATCACAATAAATTGGAATGGGCTCATCATACTCAACCTGTATATCTGTCAGAGTTTGTTTCATCCATATAACCTGTGTAAAACATGTTGTTGTTGCAATATACTATGCTTCAGTTGTAGATAAGGATATTGATGATTTTTTCTTGCTTATCCATGATACTAAACACTCACCCAAGTAGAACGATGTTCCACTGGTGTTTCGTCGGTCATCAATGAAACCTGCCAAATCTGCATCTGTGTAGGCAATAAGTGATATCTCCTTTCATTTTGGATACCATAATCCAAACTCTTTTATTCCTTTGAGATATCTGAAAATACTTTTTACTGCTAATACATGTAATTCCTTTAGTGCTGCTTGAAATCATGCCACATGTCCAAATGCCTACATTACATATGGTATGGATGTTTTCACATATAGTAAACTACCAATCATTGACCTATATTGCCTCTAGTCTGTAGACTTTGAATCATCATATTTGCTCAACTTGAAACTAGTTTTCATAAGCGTGGTAACTAGTTTTCATTCTTCCATTCCGAACCTCTTTGGCATTTCTCTAATATACTTAGTTTGAGAAATAAAAATTTCTTGGTTTCTTTGACATATCTGAAGACCTAGAAAGAAGGATAGTTCTCCAAGTAATGAAATTTCAAATTCATTATGCATATCCTTTGAAAATTTCTAGCTTAACCTGTCATTAGTACTTCCAAAAACAATATCATCAACATAAATTTCAATTAATAAAATACTAACTTGAGTTACCTTGATGTAGAGTTTGTTGTCTTCACTTCTTTTTCTGAACCCTTCCTATTGTAGATATTTATCCAGTCTAGAGTACCATGCTCGAAGACCCTATTTTAGACCATACAAGGCCTTCTTCAATTTGCACACGTAATTTGCGTTCTCTGACAATTGAAATCATTTTGGTTGTTCGATGTAGACTTCTTCTTCAAGTTCCACATTCAGAAAAGTTGATTTCACATCCATCTGATACACTTTAATATTATTGGAGCATGCATAATCTAAAAGAAATCAGATTCCTTCCATTATGGAAACTGGGGAAAATGTCTCTTCAAAGTCGATTCCTTCAACATGTGTGTATCATTTACATACCAATCTAGCTTTGTTGCTTGTAACCTGTCCATCTTCATTCAATTTATTTCTGAATACCCACTTTGTGCCAATCCAATTCTTATTCTTTGGTCTTGGAACTAATTCCCAAGTGTCATTCTTCTCTATTTGATCAAATTCTTCATCCATGTCCTTATTCCAAAATTCATCCTTGCTGGTCTCTTCAAAACTATTTGATTCAATCGTAGATGAGAGTTCTAGGTGCATTTGTTCTAGTGAACAGATTCTTCTTCTAGTGTCAACTCCTGCATCTTTGTTTCTGATAATCTGATCTGAAGGATGATTCTTATGTACTTGTTTTTTAGGTGTCTTTGGAGGCACTTGTTGATCTTTCTCTTCTACTTCTTTCCGATCCTCTTCATCTTCCCCTTATACTTCTTCATCTTCTACTTCTTCTTCGTAAAAATTTTCCATTGATTCATTTTCTTCTTCCTTTAATTCTCGTCCACCTATTTCATCAATTGTTACATTGATGCTTTCCACAACTTTGTTCAAACTCAGATTGTAACACTTATATGATTTCCTTCTACTTGAGTAACCAAAAAGTACTCCTTTGTCCACACGAGACTCAAACTTTCCCATTCTTCCATCTTCTCTTTTGATGTAGAATTTGCTTCCAAATACTCTAAAGTGCTTCACATTTGTTGGTCTTCATTTCCATAGCTCGTAGGGAGGTTTATCATTGTTGTTTATGAGCATTACTGTGTTTTGAATGTGAACGGTTGTGTGCACTACATGTGTCCAAAAGATATCTATCAATTTGGAATCCATTAGCATTGTTCGATCGATTTCATGTATTGTTGTGTTCTTTCTTTCAAAAACTCCATTCTATTGAGGTGTCCTAGCAACGAAGAATTGCCTTTTTATTCCATGTTTGTTGCAGTAGTCTATAAATTACTTTGAAGTGAACTCTCCTCCATTATCAGATCTCAAACAATTGATTTTTGAATCCATTTCATTTTCAACCATTTCCTTGTAGACCTTGAAGTTTTCAAAAGCTTCTAACTTGTTGGCCCTCGACCAAGTTTTGAGGAAACCTTGGTCAGGTTTGACCACTTTTTGGACTTCGACAGGTTGGTCGAAGATGGAGTGCCTAGGCAGAGCTGAGATTACAGATCTCACTTGTTTTTTGGACTATGTGTACCCAACAAGGGGTTTCTTAGGGTTTTTTTAATGGGTTAAGGGATGTCAGCCCATGGGTTCACCCATGATTAGGCCTTTTTGTAAGGGATTGTAAGAGTATAAATAAGTAAGAATGTATGATAGAAGTAGCAAGCTAAGCGATGTAAGAGTGAAGTCTTGGTAGCTAAGTGAAAGTAGTTTCGGGTTTCTTTGTGCAACAGAATGTGTATGTAAGGCTATGTGCTCGATAGAGAAGTTGGCTTTGTTCCTTGACCTAGTTTTGGGAAGGAGGATCTAGCTCTCGGTGAATAGATATCCTCTCCCATGCAAAGCTTGGCTCTGTGGCTTAGTGCAGAGGAGTATATGAATGTAAGATATTGAAGAACAATAAATAAGATGAAGAAGTTGGTGGACGTATCCCCACACTGGGGTGAACCACGTATATCTTATGTCTTTGGTTTTCTTTATGCTATGCTATTTATGTATTGATATTCTTATTGCCTTTGTTATTATGTATGATAGATAGATCTGATGTTGCTTAGTGCTTTACTTGTGTTAAGGATGAATGGATGTTAGATCCAACTTATGATGTTAAGTGATATGGATATATTTTCATTGTTACTGTGCCAATATATCTTTGGGTATGATATGTGATGTTAATATGACTAATGAACTAATGTATTTTGTTCCTAAGTGTTAATAGAGTACTCTATGAAGTGTTATTATCACAGATCTGTGTCCCATCTTGGTTACAGACACCTGCGTCCTGTAACCTCCCCTGCTTCTACCTTGAGTAAGACTTCGCCTGCTTCGCAGGTGTTTCCGAAAGGGCCGGTAGTTAGGGTTTTTTTGGTGCATTGTTGAAGCGTTGAACCCTGGGTCTGCCCCTGTGACAACAAATGGTTCTGTTGTCGGGACCTAAAATTGTGATTGCTGGGAAATTAAGCAAAGAAAAGAGAAGCTCTGTGCGTAGATCTATTGCTGAAGTGCGTAGTACCCTACTTGACTTGCAAATATTTGTGCTAAGAAAGAAATATGATCTGAATAAAAGAGGTAATATCTTAAAATACGTAAATCTTTGTGCTTTGATAAGAGTAAGATAAGTGGAAATTTTTGTTTCGAAAGCATGAATTTAGGCATGTTTAGTAGATTATGTCCTAGTCTAAAATCTAGGGCGCAGTTGGAAGAAAGATTTGATCTAAGTAAAAATAATATAAATGAAGAAAGATATGTTATTCCTATGCATAGAAAGAGTTTTTGGACTAATAATTGGATGAAGGAACCTAGAAAGAATTTTTGCAGATTGCAGGTCCAGCATTGTGATCCTAGTGCGCAATACAGAAGAGACTGGGGAACGTTTAAAAGAAAGAGAAGATTGACATTATGTTATAACTACAAAAGATTGGGACATCTTGCTAAGGAATGCCCTGGTACAGATCCTATTTGTCTTTGTTGTAAAATTGTTGGTCATGAGGTTGAGGATTGTCCAAATATTATTGCTAAAGTTGAACGAATGAACATGAGACAAGAAAACTATGAAGGAAGTCAAGAGACTAAGAGAATGTTAGAGAATCACAAAGAGAAATAATCAGAGAAAGATCAGACTATGTTATTATAGTTGAAAGAAACAATGAATGATCACAAAGATGTCAGTTTACCAAGGATCCTGAAAGTAAAACAGCGCATAAGTATAAGAATAGAAGACTTCGACATAGACTGTATCTTGGATGAAGAAACACAAGTAAATATTATGACAGAAGAAACTTGGGAAATTTTGGGAAATCTTACTGTGGTACCTTCATTGAGAAGAATAGGCTTGTTTAAAGGAAAGATGATAACCCTATGTGGAAGAGTTACTAATATACCTATTATTGTGCATGGAACATCGACTGAGGAAGAATTTGAAGTCATTAAGTTTGTTGAGAGCAACGCCCCTTTCCCACTTTTGTTAGGTAAGACTTGGATTGAGAAGGATCAAATCAGAAGGAAAGGAGAGGAAGAAGCTACAGAAAAGAAAAGGCAAGAACTAAGGGATTCCATAGCTAGAAAAATAGACCGACTAATAGAAGAACGAGAGGATAAGTCAAAGCAACAGAAGGCAAGAAAATTAGCTAGAAAGGTTGAAAGAATGCAGGAAGGTTTGAAGGACCTATCCATGCAAGAAAGAAGTATATCCACCTAGGAAGTAGTAAGAGAAGGGATATTAACTTCAGACCCTTTGAGAGCATAGCAACAGTGTGAAGTCACTGCGCTAGGAGAAGATAAGAACAAGAATGGAAAGAGGATTCCAGAAACATTTAGAGAGACTCGGATCACAGGAAAGAAGGGAAGGAATCTCAGTAAGAAGAAAGCCAAGTTGGAAAAGCTACAGGAAGTTACAGAGAACATATGGAAGACTTCACAGACTAAAACCTCACAGGAGGTAGGTTTGCAGGATTTGAACCTCGCTAGAACAGCAGGACCGCGCAGAATAGGACTTCACCTTGGTGAAGCTATATTACCATTGGAGGCACCCCGACTGTTAGAACGACGCTCCGGAATGGCTAGGAAATGAATTTATGGGTGGATGGACTACTTTTGGGACATTGAGACCGCACCATAACGGAAAGATTTTCATTTATGGAAGCATTCCTGCCCATTGGAAGGATCTGTTACGAGGACCCGCTTATTTAACCTGTCGAACATTGCACCGGGACCACTTTTTGCCACCCATGATTAACTGAGCTAACAGATAATTGATTCTGTGTCGAGTTGTGTTATCAGAAACTAGACGTCGTTGTTTATTTGTCTACCCCGGTATCTATTCGCCTACCCCGATCTGTTTGTTTAACAGTGAGAATGTCAGGCAAACCTAGTGCATTAGAGAAGTCAGTCAAGGATGTCCTCAACAAGCTAATGGATGATAAACTGTTATCTTAAGGAGTACAAGCATCATCGACCAGGGAACTATAGGATTCCCCTTCAACTGGATGACATTATGTCTGTGTTAACCCGTGACTAAGCAGTGAAGTAAGGATCATGGCGATCTGGCTAATGTGAAGCAGATCTCATCAATATTACCAGACTATATCCCACCTTCGGCTGGCGCAGTTAACTGCGACAACATCCCACGAGACTATGAGTACACTACGATCACCGCGTACATCCCAAAAGAAATATGTGTAGTTAGGAGTCAGTTAGGACAGATCCCACTACTTAAGAACAACGATTTTAATCTGGGTGATAGAAAGAACTATGCTATGTTAGTGCCCCGCCGCTACCTGACGAATTCAACTGGGAAGAAGCCTCGCATCGTCTTCCAGCCATGGATTAAGTAATTGGCATAGTCCACTGTGATGAACATGATGAAGATTCCCCATTTTGGCCACCACCAGAAGGTTAACGCTTGCGTTAAACTCCTCTTGTCATGCTATCATGGTGGATACATGTGGCTTGACTAGAGGATTATTGTGGATCCGGCACTGATCCACCAGATTACAGGATTAAGCATGAAGGGACCTAACCCTCAGTATTTTTATCCAGGGAAGGATTCAGACCACTCCCTGGCATAGCGTATCAAGGAGGCTTACGATGAAGTTGAAAAGGGAAATAAAGGCTACAAGGTATCCTCTATCTAGGATGGTGCAACGTGCCTCGCTTTCCAACTCATAGTTGGCAAGCTCGTAAGGAAGAACTGCCCCACACAGGTCACCGGCTTCGTGGTGGAACTCAAAGGAAAATGTGTGGAGGGCATGTACATGAATTGGGTGAGTTACCTCGTCAATGAACTCGATAAGGACTGTCGTGAATCTCAATATTTTGGATACGAGTTCCACTTCAGCTAGTTGATCGTGTTGATCGCATTTGTCACCTGGAAAATTTCTGAAGGAGCCACATTTCCGAAGATCGAACCATCAGATTTGTTGCCCGCTAGGTTTTCTACATTGTGTTCCACCAACGACATGTTGAAGAAATGGAAATTGAACGTCGTGTTCCATCCATATTATCAAAAACTGAAGGTTTCCATCTAGTCATTCCCATGCATGACATCGCATACCTTACACCAGTACAAACCGATAGCCAAGTTCCGCATAGATCTGCATTTTATCTATATCATTGTGCACAGAGATGAGAGAAAGGAAGAACTACAGTCGTACTACAAACTGACAGATGAAGATATGGAGTAGATCACGAAGGAGTGGTCAGAGGAATTTTAGGCACATGTCGTTGATGCAAAACTCTCTGACACTGACATCATAGGAATCCCCTTGGTCACCCGGGTCAATAATTTTGGACATACCAGCGGGACAAAGAAGAAGAAGAAGTAGGAAGATGTCTAGAATATAGAGACCAATGAGGAGGACAGTGCCTCTAAATAAAATGGATCTAGCTCACTCGCAGGAGGAGGAGGAAGAGAAGATCAATCATATGGAAAGGGAGGAGGGGATGAAGGATAAAACCAAGGAGAAGGTGAAGCTACACCGCCGAAATATCCCCCTACTAAAACAATAACACCACAGAAGAGGAAGGTTTCTCCAAAGAAACCTTCAGCAAGAAAGAAGACACGTGCCAGTAAGCCCCAGTTAGAGGCAATGCTCACAAAAGACGATATAAGTCTATTTTGTGGAGCCATGGAGGATTATTTCAAGGAAATCTTGCAGAGATATGGAGTGAAGAATGATGAGATGTATGGAAGAGTCGAGAAGGAACTAAAGGAAATATAACAAGCTATTCAATTAATATTCACAGTACCTACTATGCCTTCCTCATCACAGATTGCGAAATTGGGGGATGAACTAGCCCAATTGAGAAGACTTGCAGATGCGACAAAGGATCGACTTTAGAAAGTCTAAGAGGAGAAGGAGAAGGCTACAGAAGCCTTGAAACAAGAGAAGGATGAAGCCTTAGAACAATTGTGTGTAGCGTGGTACTCTGTAACCACCTATGAAAATGAAAAATAAGATTTTCAAGAGATAATCCAGGAGGACAAAGCGAAGCTACATAAAGAAAAGGAGCAGTTGCTCACAGAACCAGTCGTAGTCAAAGAGGTAGTGAATAAAGCATGTTTCTATGTGCCATGCTTGGCATGAGAGGACCAGGATTCACTTGAGGCTCAATTAGTGAAGCTCGTTGAGACCATCCAACAGCTTCAAGCTAGGATAGTAGAATTGGAGGCTCAAGCAGCGCCGAGAACCGCACAAGAAATGCACGACCAGAGAGAGGAAGACACCAATAACACAGTAGGAAGGATCAAATCCCTCACCTCAGAGTGAAAACAACTGATTGATAGAAGCACGTAGACATATGAACGCCTCGCAAATGATCCAGAGCTAAGGAAATTGGAAGCACAGTTACAGGAGGCGCAGCAGTAGGCATTGTCAGTACAAGCACAGATGAAGCTTCTCGCCGCAATTGAAAGAATGAAGAGGTCCCAAGAGTAGCGCATGGTACAACAAAAAATAATTTCCATCTGGGGCAAAGCAATGGAAGTCACACAGAAGCTGCAACCGGTGTAGGACGAAGCTTGCACGATGTTTGAAAATATTGAGGGACCGAGCTCACAATTGGACCAAGTGGTTGCAACAGTAGAATAGCACCTAGAAGGGCTTGTTACAGAGAAAATGATCCAAGAGCTCATTGAGCAGGAGGCTCAGGAAAAGCAGCAAGTCGAGGAAATTGTGAAGCTCGAGGCCTTCTAAGCGGCATTGACCAGAACTGAGTGACTTGGGAAGAGTCACAGGTGAGTGTTGGGGGCATGTTGGCCCTTGACCAAGTTTTTAGGAAACCTTTGTTATGTTTGACCACTTTTTGGACTTCGAAAGACTGGTCGAAGATGGAGTGCCCAGGCAGAGTTGAGATCGCGAATCTCACTTGTTTTGTGGACTAAGTGGACCCAGCAAGGGGTTTCTTAGGGTTTTTGTAATGGGTTAATGGATGTCATCCCATGGGTTCACCCATGATTAGGCATTTTTTTAAGGGATTGTAAAAGTATAAATAAGTAAGAATGTATGATAGAAGTAGAAAGCTAAGCAATGTAAGAGTGAAGTCTTGGTATCTAAGTGAAAGTAGTTTCAGGTTGCTTTGTGCAACAAAATGTGTATGTAAGGCTCTGTGCTTGATAGAGAAGTTGGCTTTGTGCCTTGACCTAGTTTTGGGAAGGAGGATATGGTGCTCAGTGCACAGATCTCTTGTTTGATGTGAAGCTTGGCTCTATGTCTTAGTGCACATGAGAATATGAATGTAAGAGATTGAAGAATAATAAAGAAGATGAAGTAGTTGGTGGACATAGCCCCACACTGGGGTGAATCACGTATATCTTGTGTCTTTGGTTTCCTTTGTGCTATGTTATTTATGTATTGATATGCTTAATGTCTTTGTTATTATGTATGATAGATAGATCTGATGTTTCCTAGTGATTTAATTGTGTTAAGGATGAATGGATGTTATATCCAACTTATGATGCTAAGTGTTATGGATATATTCTCATTGTTATTGCGCCAATCTATCTTTGGGTATGATCTGCAATGTGAATAGGACTAATGAACTAATGCATGTTGTTCCTAAGTGTTAATAGAGTACTCTACGAAGTGTTAATATCACAGATATGTGTCCCATCTTGGTTATAGACACCTGCGTCTTGTATCCCCCCCTGCTTCTACCTCGGGTGAGACTTCTCCTGCTTCACAGGTGTTTCCGAAAGGGACGGTAGTTAGGGTTTTTTTGGTGCGTTGTTGAAGCATTGAACCATGGGTCTGCCCCTGTGCCAACATGGCTTATTCTTGAGCAAGAAAACTGCAGTCATTCTTGTATAATCATCAACTAATAACATAAATTATTTCTCACCTTTCAAACCCTTTGTTGTAGTTGGTCCAACTAGATCAGTATGCACAATTTCCATTGGTCTTCTCATTGATTATTCCTTTGATTTGAACTTGGTCTTTGTTTTCTTTCCATGTTGACAATGTTTGCATAAAGTGTTGGTTGGTTTCGTGATCTGGGGAATTTCTCTAATGGCTTCCTTTTTTATGACTTTGACAAGGTTTTCAAAGTGTGTGTGACCCATTCTTTTGTGCTATAGCCAGCCTTCATCTTCCTTTCCTAGACAACACTTTTCATTTCCAATTTCACTTAGTACATATATGTTGCTTGAATTTCTTGCAGCTGTTGCAATCAATTTTCCTGAACCTTCTTTTCATATATCGCACTTATGTGAATCGAAAGTAATTTTATGACCTTGGTCACACATTTTACTTACACTTAGAATATTATGTTTCATATATTCTACTAGTAGAACATTTTATGCCTTGGTATTCTTGTTTCCAATGTTGATTGTGCCTTTTCCAAAGATTTTCAATTCTTGTTTCCAATTTTGATTGTTCCTTGGTAGAGCGAGTGTGCATTCTTCATTGCTATATTGATTATGCTTTCTTATCCATGTCCTCTTTTGACATTCCTGTATGTGATTGTTTTTGTTTTGTTGTGGTTCTCTAGGAGGGATTGTCATTCTCCAATCTTTGGCCATGTGTCCAAAGTTGTTACACTTGTAGCATTCCACTTCAGTGCTCAATGATTCAAACTTGTTGTAACTTCTTCTCTATGTTTCACTAGACTTTCTTGGATAACCCTTTTGTGTATGACTTTCAAAGTTGTTTATGTTCTTTTTGTTAGCTCTACAATTCACAACTTTATGTCCAAAATTATTTCATGCATAACATAAACCAAAAAAGATAGTTTGATACCTACGAGTTGAAGATCTTTTGAAAGGAGTTACTCTTATGAATTATTCTTCTTCTCAACACATATATGTTTCTATCAGTCATTGAATCTGAAATATGAATCTTCTCGATGGAGGAGTGTCCCTGTAATCTTCTGTGTAGGTATTCCTATCCCCTTTGAGTGTTTCTGCATAGCTTTTTAGATATGTTTCTTGTTCTGTTGTTTTGGAGCTTGATCCCTTTTCTGTCTTATTTTATCCAAGTCTGGACTTGTCATGATGAGGCTTTTGACTGCTAATAATATCATCCAAAACTTTTGAGTTGTTCTGCATATTTTTCTTTTGAAGATCCTTTCTTAATGTGACAATCTCTGCTTCCAAATTTCCAATGATCCTATCTCTTTCTTCTAGTTGTTCTTTGAGTGCTTCTTCAATTATTGTATCTTCTTCTATTTGAACCTTCAAATTTGTGATCATTTGTTCTAGTTCCTGAGTGTCTTATTTCTTGTCTAGTTATGCTTGTAGCTTCTTGTTTTTATTATTTTCTCTTATTGTAACTTCTATGGCACACAACAATTCTTATCGGTAGTCAACTTATGCCTCTTCATATTATTCTTCGGTGTCTTCTTTATCAGAGTATTTTATTTCCATGAATAGAACTCTTTTTGTCTCACTATCACTAACTTCATCTTCATCTGATGAGGAGATGTCTTCTTTGGTGCATAAGATTTTCTTGAAAGCTTTATTTGTGGTACTTTTGTCTTTATATGTTTGTTTTCTATTTGAGTAATCTTCATCATTCTTCTTATTTTTATTATGGGTACATTTGTTAGCAAAATGACCAATACCATCACAATTAAAACAAATCAATGGAAACTTACCTTTATATCTATCGTTGGTTCCCTTGTTCAATTTTCTAACAAAGTTGGCCATTTCTTTATCGTCTTCTGAGATGTCATTGTTCCTGCTATGTTATTTTTCTTTTTCTTTCCCTTTTGCTTTGGCCTTTTGGATGCTTTGAAGGTTGCTTCTTTTATATCTGGATTTTCTTGTTCAGTTCTCATTTTATATGCTGCAAAGATTCCATGTAGTTAGTCCATGCTTATTGATTCTAGATCTGTACTTTCTTCTAGTGTTGATATCTTAGAATCAAATATCATAGGAAGAGATCTTAGTACCTTTTGAACAATTACAAATTACTTAATTTATTCTCCCAATCCTATGATTGCATTTATTGTTTCATCGACTCATAAGAAGTAAGCTGCAATATTCTCATATTCCTTCATCTTTAGTTGTTTGAACTGACCTTTGTAAGTTTGAATCTTTGCTTCTTTGAATTTTGAATCTCCTTCATAAATATTTTGAAGCTTGTCTCAAATATATTTAGTGGATTTACAATGTATAACTTTGGTGTATACCAATTCACAAAGACCATTTAGAAGTGCATTTGTGGCTATGGAATTATTTTGCCCAAGTTTTATTGCTCTTTCATTTGTCAGTGGAACTGTTGGTTCTTTGTATCCATCTACAACTGATTGCCAAATTTCAAATCCATGTGCTTGTATATATCTTTTCATCCTTCTGCTCCAAAATGCATACTTTTGTCCATCAAACTATGGTATTCCATTTTTATACATGTTTTTGCTCTCCATGATCTACCTTTCAGTGGTTAAACTGATTTCTGAAGGACCCTACTCTGATACCAATTGTTGGATTACTGAGAGGGGGGGTGAATCAGTAATAGAGAAATTTAATCCTTTTTCACCATAAAATGAAAGTGTTATGTCAATGTAGCATTATCATTCAATAGTTGCAGAGTAAATAAACAATGTAAAAATGAGCAATCATACACATACACAATACACCAGTGTTTTACGTGGAAACCCAAAGCGGGAGAAAACTACGAAATGTTTTTTCTTATAAGTCTTTAAGAATTACATTCATTGGAAGCACCAAATTCCTTTGTTTTCCAGCTGCAACTGGAAGGAGGCTCCAACCCCCTAGTTTCTCAGGCTACAACCTGAGGGAATATCCAACTCCCCAATTCTCTCGCTACAACCAGAAAGAGGCTACAACCCCCTATGTTCTCTGGCTACAATCGGAAGGTGGCTACAACCACATGTCCTTGCCCTGTCCAACTGCCCTGAAATATAAGTGCCAAATGTAAAAACTGAATATGTCATTGAGAAACTTATCACTGTATACTCATCAACCAATCTGATCTGATCACATATACCTCAAACACTATACCACAAGTCTATACCTCAAACCATGTGCTAGAACCTCATTATTATACAACCTCTATATGTACCAATAACTACAAAAACATAACTCAACCAAAAGCCCTCAAACATGAACCAATACTAAACTTCAGTAGATATGTCTCATATCAACTCTACAGCAAGCCATAAACTCCCAAGAGGGAATCCAACATATTTACAAGGCAAACCCTCAACTTGATTCATAAATTCAACACTACACATATGAGAACCATACCTTCTTTATTTTCTTGTAGCGTTATGTTTCTGCTATTTTGCGGACGTGAATCCACTGCCACGATTTTTCTTCCACACTTTTTCTGTTGTGGTTTTTCTACCACACTTTTCCTGTCCCACTTTTCTTGCTGCGATTTTTCTGCCACACTTTTTCTTTCATAGTTTTCCTGCCGCACTTTTTCTATCACACTTTTCCTACAACACTTTTTCTGTCATAGTTTTCCTTCCGCACTTTTTGATGCAACCCCCCCTACCTCAGCAGGGTCTGTCGACCTCCTGTTCACTGGATCGTTCTTCTTCTCAAGCTGGAACAACTCCTTAGGTTCTAGCTAGAACCTCTCTTCACATCCACAGGTCCTCTAAAGTTTCACCCACATGCACAAGCACGAAGCACTATTCCCTTCCACATTATCACAGGTTGTGACTGCATGCTCTCCAAAGAGTGTTTCATTATTTTGGGTATCAGGTATCCCATGTATGAGAATCCTCGACTCCCTGATCGCCGAAACCCTGACAAGGGCCTAGCTTTCGCTAGATCCTACCTCCATATGAATACTGGTTACAAACCATGGCCCAACTCCAATCGCATATTGAGACTTCACAGTTTGCGAAGTGGGAGGACCGTTCAAACCTTTCGCCCGATGTATGAATCGCCGAAAACTTTGTTGGTAAATCAACGGTCCACACATGCTCCAATCTGCGGTCGTGATTCTTTCGGGAATTCGTGGTTCGTCAGTTCCTTCCCTCTCATGCTTTGACTTCTCTACACAGTAAAGTCAGCAAAATTCTAGTGCCCTGCCACACGTCCTTTGGTGATGGGCGGTCCTGAAAGTTTCAGGACTTCTCTCATGAACTTCCCTAGAGATCCAACGGTTGTTGATTCAGCCTCCTAGATCCGATGACTGAGACTTGATCTTCTCTCATGCTTGTTCCTTTCACCTATCCTTTGATATGACAGCTCAGATCCATTCTCTTTTTTTGGAGATTTGCGTTTCGTGACTTTGGGGAAGTCTCCACCTTCGTTTTCCCGATGACCAATCTACGGTCTAGATCTTCCATAAATCAACGACCAAGATTAAATTGGTGATTTTATTTTCCCAATGACCAAAACCATGAAACTATGACCATGTTGGATCGACAGCTCGCAGGTCTCCTTGTCCAACGGTCTAGATTCAATTGTGATTTCGTGTCTTAGAGAGTCGAAAGACTCTCTCATCCATTCTCCTGATCCACGAAACGTCAAAATTATTCCTTTGTGCATGAAGTGTTAAGGTCTGCGCTACTCCTGCAGATCTGACGGTTGTCTTTCCTCACCTCTGCGCTCCTCCAAATATCGAATGTTCTTCCTCTGGAACCTTGCTGCTTCTAGTCTTTGAAGATTTATTAGAGCTCGAAGATCTCAATTCTTCGTTCCTTCAGCGATTCCGATATATGGATCTCATCAATATGTTGTGACAAAGTGTTATCCCTTCTAAGATTATATCCTTAAAAGGATTCTAATCTCCCACGCACACCTTGCATTCTAGGGATTTTGAGTAACTCAGTCCGAAGGATTTTCTTGCAAAGAAAACCTTCTCGCCCACTTGGCATTCTTCTACGCTGGTTCTTTGAATCTTTTTTACTTCTTGACCCTGTACACACTCTGTAGCTAGTTTGAGTTTCTCTGATTCTCTCTATGATATTCTCTCTGAGTCAATCCTAAACTCAGTCGACGCACACCTTGCGTTCGAGATGCACACCTTGCATACAAGTATCAAGAGAGAAACAATTGAAACTCAACTAGCTTCGTCATGAATCCATACAGTAAAACTCTCTATCACTCATACATGAAATGAACTGTAACAACCATACATACAAAATAGCATTCATGCAATCACATTTGAGATGAATACATTCCAAGGATTTTGGGACAATTTGCATCTCTTCTATTCATTCATAAAATGAAAATTACATAGTGTTCCTCTACTCTACTCTACTCTACTAATCTCTCTTACCATACTCTTCCATACTCTCTCTAATACAATGCAATACTGAATAACTATCTAAGGACTAGCTCTATGAGCTCTCTCGTCATGTCTGAAATCTATCATTTCCAAATTTTAAAACTAACTCCTACTTTGTCCTATTACAATAACTGCTAATTACTACCAGATAGAGTCGACACTCCATATCTGCAGTCTCTTACATTCCTTAGAGACTTTACAAACAAGTTACATTTAAAAATATTGTTACAAAAATATCTCAGCAACCCATTTAAATTATGAGTTAATGCTCGATTTGAAATTTTGTCATTGATGAGATGTCCCATGTTTGCCTCCACGTGTGCATTGTCATCCTTGAAGGCGATGCTCCTGCATCATACTCCTCTGGTTAAAAAATTTCATGGAATCCTGTCCATGAGCTCCTACACTATCTTTCCATTCTTCAAAATATTAGGTTCTGTGACCCAACTTCCATCTTCCATTGGATGATCTTTCCACTTCACTAAGTACTCAAGATATGTCTTCTGCCTGGTTTTCTTTCCATCCCTCTATTCAATAATTTTCTCCATCTGAGGTTTTTCCACTGTGGCCAATTGATCTTCCCACTGAATTTCTTTCTGATCATCTAATTCTCTTGCTTCATCTCTCCTGTAAAGATACAGGTCTGCAACATTGAATATCGGTGATATCCCAACATTGTCTGGCAACTCAATCTCATAAGAATTGGCTGCGAAATTTCTAAGAATCTTGCATGGTCCTATTTTCTTCATATTTAACTTGTTGTATGTTCCCCTTGGAAACCTCTGTTTTCTAAAACGAGCTAAAACTTCATCTCCAACTTCGAATTGAAATTCTCTTCTCTTTTGATCAAATCTTCTTTTGTATTTCTGGTTGTTGTCCTATAGATGTTCTCTGACTCTGTCATGGAGTTTCTGCATTTCTGTTGCAAAATCTTCTGCTCCAGCACTTCTGAACTCATCTTGATTCAAATTTATCAACTCTGTAATCCCTCTTGGTTGTATACCATACACAATTTCAAATGGAATTTTCCATGTGCTCTTGTTCACTGAATTGTCGAATGCAAATTCTGCCTGTGCCAGAATCCGATCCCATTGTCGACTTTACTCAGTGACTAAACTTCTTAACAAGTTTCCAGGACTTATGTTTACAAATTCAATCTATCCATCTGTCTGAGGATGATATGTTGAACTAAAGGATAAGTGCATCCACAACCTCTTCCATAGAGTCCTCCAAAAGTGTCCTACAAATTTGGTGTCCCTATCTGAAATTATGCTTCTTGGCAATCCATGTAGTCTTACTACTTCTTTGAAAAACAAATTGGCGATGTGTGTGGCATCGTTTGTATTCTGGCATGGTATGAAATGTGCCATTTTTTAGAATCTGTCTACCAAAACAAATATGGAATCACTCCCTTTTTGAGTTCTAGACAATCCAAAACAAAATCCATACTAATTGCATCCCATAGTCTCTCTGGAATTGGTAATGGCTGATACAAACCAGTGTTTTGTTGTCTTCCTTTTGCATACTGACAAATTATGCATTTGTTCACAAAAATTTTCACTTCCTCTCTCATGCTCAGCCAATAGTACGAATTATTCAGCTGTGCAGATGTATTATCATGACCAAAATGTCCAACTAAACCTCCACTGTGTTTTTCTTTCAGCAGGTTGTCTCTCATTGAGCATTTCGGAATGCATAATTGGTTTCCTCTTACCAGTAATCCATCATGGATCAAATATTCAGTCCATGGGATTCTATCTCCCAATAAAGTATTCTTGCATGCCTCATAAGCTTCTTTGAAATCTGCATCTCCTTTGTACATCTTTGTGAGGTGTTCGAACCCCAAGGTCTCCACCTGTAATTCTTGTACAATCAAACTCCTTCTGCTCAAAGCATTTGCAACTTTGTTAGCAATTCCAACAATGTGCTTAGTAACAAAAGTAAAACTCTACATAAATTCTACCCATTTTGCATTTTTCTGATTCAACTTTCTTGCCTAGTAATAAATTGCAAAGCATGATTATCACTGTACAAGACAAATTCTTTAGGAATTAGATAATGCCTCCATTTTTTCAAAGCTTGAATCACCACATAAAATTCCTTGTCATTTGAGGAATACTTTTTCTTGGTGTCATTCAGTTTCTCACTGAAACAAGCAACTGGCTTATTGTCCTAGCTCAAGACTACTCCAATAGCTAATCCACTTGTGTCACATCTCACCTGAAATGTTTTTATAAAATCTAGTAAGACTAGAATTGGCAGCTCTGTGATTTTCTCCTTCAACACTTTGAAACCTTTTTTAGCTTCCTCTGTCCACCTGAAGGACTTGTGTTTCTTCTTCACAGTGTCCAACATCGGTGCACATATGCCACTGAAATTTCTGATAAACTTTATTTAAAATATTGCTAACCCATGAAAACTTCTTACCTCAAATATACTATTCGGCGATGGTCATTCTCTGATTGCTCTTACTTTTTTCTGGGTCCATCTTCAATTCATTTGAAGAGATTACAAAACCCAAATATATGAGCTCCTTCTTCATAAAAGAATTCTTCTTCAGATTTATCAGCAATTTCTCTTGATGTAACCTTTCCATCACTAATGTCAAATATCTTAAGTGTTCTTCCTTTGTTTTACTGAAGATTAGTATGTCATCCAGATATACTATGGCAAATTTTCCTATGAAGTCTTTCAACACTTCATTCATTAATCTCATAAATGTGCTCGGTGCATTTGTCATCCCAAATGGCATGACCAACCATTCAAACAATCCTTCATTTGTCTTGAATGTTGTTTTCCATTCATCTCCCTCTCTCATTCTTATCTGATGATATCCGCTCTTCAAGTATACCTTGGAAAAATAACTTGATCCACCACTCAAACAGTCCATCAAATCATCCATCCTCGGTAAAGGAAATCTGTATCTAATGGTTATCTTGTTGATGGCTCTGGAATCTGTACACATTCTCCATCCTCCATCCTTCTTTGGAATTAATACAATTGGTATTTCACATGGGCTTAGGCTTTCCCTAACTAACCCTTTATCCAACAACTCCTGGACTTTCTTTTTGACCTCCTCATTTTCTCTAGGTGTCAACCTATAAGCTTCTTTGTTTGGTAAACTAGCTCCTGGAATAAGGTCAATATGATGGCTTATGCTCCTAATGGGTGGTAATGAGTGTGGTAACTCATCCACGACTATATCAACAAAGTTTTCTAACAGTTCCTAGATTTCTATAGGAAAATCTTATACGTAAGTATTTGTAAGGATAACTCTAGGCTTCCTCACTACAGCAAACTGCATTTCTTTCTCCTCCTTGACTTCTTTTAAGAGCTCCTTCCCACTCATGAGAAGTATGCTTGAACTATCTTCTCTCTTTTTCTCTTTGTCTTCTATGGGCAACAACATATATGTTCTACCATTCTTTTCTAGGGTATAGGTATTCTTTCTTCCATCATGAATAACCTTTCGGTCATACATCCATAGGAATTACATCACACAATATTTCATCTTTGTAATCTCCTATTTTAAATTCAACTTGGCATTGTTGACTTACCATGACTTGATGTCCTTTCTACAACCACGATACCTTGTATGGCCTTAGATGTGCAGTTGTCTTCAGCTCTAGTTTCTCCACCATCTCTGTGGATACTAGATTGTCAGTGCTCCCACTTTCTATGATTACTTTGCAAACTTTGTCTTTCGACTTGCAAGCAGTTTTGAACAGGCTTGTTCGTTGAATTGGTTTCTCTGGTTCCTTTTCTGGTTTAAGAAGAATTTTCCTCGTCGTGAGGTTTCTTCCTCCTTCTGCAACTTCTACTTCCACATTCTTATGCACTTCAGTAATGTGTGCTTCTCCACCTTCTTCCCTTTTTCTGTCAGGACATTCCCAAGATTTGTGTCCTTCTTTTCCATGGGTATAGCATTTAACTACGCCTCCTATGGCTCTTCCTCTTCCTCTACCTCTAGAAAAAGAACTTATTCCACCATGCTGTCCTTCTTTAGAACTTCCACCCTTCTCATGGTGACTATTGTGTTTGTCAACTTCAGGCTTCAACTTCTGGAACTTCTCTCTGGTGGTTCCCTTGCCTCTGCTTGAATTTTCGCCTCTGCTTCGTTGCCTTTGCCTCCTAGCCAATTTTTCTTCAACTTTCAAGCCTGCTTGATAGGCATCCTCAACTTTACTGACATACATCATGCTGATCTCCTCTTGTATCTCATATCTCAGCCCATTGATGTAGTTGGTTTTCTTTTCATCTTCATTCTCCTTCTGTCCAACCCTGATGTTCAGTCGGTAAAATTCTTCAGTGTACTCCTTTACTGGTAAACCCCTCTATTTCAGGTTTTGCAATCTTCTGTAAATATTGATTTGGTAATCCTTCAAGATAAACTTGGCTTTCATCTTGGCTACCATCCTATCCCAGTTTTTAATTTTGTGTTTACCATTTCTCCCGCGTTTGGCTTGAAGTTCATCCCACCATAATGTTGCATGACCTTTCAGTCTTATCACTGCATGCTTCACCATATTATCTTCTTCGATATATTTTTAATCGAAGTATTTATCCATAGCACATACCCAATCTAACAATTCTTCGACTTCTAAATTTCCCTCATACATAGGTACCTATATCCTTGCTCTGGCTCCTATCTTTGAAACAACTTTTATCAAACGATCTTGTGTAGCATCCTCTGCATTATTAACTTCGACCTCTACTTCCTCTTCGCTCTCAGATTCACTGATATCACCAGTGTCTAGTTCTCTTCTTTGTGTTGTCTCCATGGAGTCTAATATCATTCGAAGTCACCTCATTTCTTCTTCCATTTCTGCATTCAATCTGCACCTTCTTGGTGGCATGATTTCACTGCGTCACCTATAACAGAAATTGAAAATTTCTTTGATATTACAAACGATACCAACTTTCCTCCTTTCTCCTTTGTTGGTTGTCTACAAATAAATTTGAGCGCTTCTCTGATACCACCTGATGCATCCCCCCCACCTTAGCAGGGTCTTCCAACCTCTTGGTCACTCGACCATGCTTCTTCTCGAGCTAGAACAACTCCTTAGGTTCTAGCTAGAACCTCTCTTCAAATTCACAGTTCCTCTGAAGATTTCACCCACGTGCGCAAGCACTGGGCACTATTCCCTTCCACATGCTCATGGGTTGTGACCGCACGCTCTCCAAAGAGAGTTTTGTTATTTCGGGTATCGGGTATCCCGTGTATGAGTCTCCTCAACTCCCCGATCGTTGAAACCCCGACAGGGGCCTGGCTTTCGCTAGCTCCTACCTCCATATGAATATTGGTTACAAACCATGGCCCGACTCCAATCGCATATTGGGACTTCGTGGTTTGTGAAGTGGGAGGACC
The DNA here is from genome assembly GCA_000966675.3 of Picea glauca. Taxonomy (NCBI): domain Eukaryota; kingdom Viridiplantae; phylum Streptophyta; class Pinopsida; order Pinales; family Pinaceae; genus Picea; species Picea glauca. The sequence continues at coordinate 589,969 of JZKD02S2026653.1, forward strand.
ATTCAACCCTTTCCCCTGATGTCTGAATTGCAAAAAACTTTGTTGGGAAATCAACAGTCCACACACAATCCCAATATACAGTCGTGATTTTTTCGAGAATTCATGGTTCGTGAGTTCCTGCCCTCTCATTCTTTGACTTATCTACATAATAAAGTCATCGAAATGCTAGTGCACTGCCACGCGTCCTCTGGTGATGGACGGTCCTGAAAGTTTTGGGACTTCTCTCGTTCACTTCCTTGGAGATCCAAGGGTTGTTTATTTAGCCTCCCAGATCCGACGACTGAGACTTGATCTTCTCCCATGCTCATTCCTTTCTCCTATCCTTTTATATGATGGCTTAGATCCGTTCTCTCTTTTTGGAGGTTTGTGTTTCGTGACTTTGGGGAAGTCTCCACCTCCTTTTTCCCGATGACCAATCTACAGTATAGATATTCCACAAATCAACAACCAAGATTAAATCGGCGATTGTCTTTTATGATTTTGGGGAAGTCTTCACTCCCATTTTCCCGATGACAAAAACCATGAAACTGTGACCATGTTGGATCAGTGGCTCGCAGGTCGCCTTGTAAAAAGGTTTGGATTAAATCATGATTTCACGTCTTAGAGAGTCAAAATAATCTCTCTTCCATTCTCTCGATCCACGAAACGCCGAAATTATTCCTTTGTGCACGAAGAGTTAAGGTTCACACTACTCTTGCAGATCTGACGGTTGTTTGTCCTCGCCTCTATGCTCCTCCAAATCTCGATTGTTCTTCCTCTGGAACATTGTTGCTTCCAGTCTTTGAAGATTTTTCAGAGCTCAAAGATCTCAATTCTTTGCTCCTTCTACGAGTCTGATCTCTAGATCTCATCAACACGTTGTGACAAAGTGTTATCCCTTCTGAGCTTCTATCCTTAAAAGGATTCTAATCTCCCATGCACACCTTACATTCTAGGGATTTTGAGTAACTCAGTCCGAAGGATTTTCTTGCAAAGAAAACTTTCTCTCCCACCTGGCGTTCTTCTGCGTTGGTTCTTTGAAGCTTGTTGGCTTCTTGACCCTGTACACACTCTACACTTGGTTTGATTTTCTCTGATTCTCTCTCTGATATTCTCTCTGAGTCAATCCTAAACTCAATCGATGCACACCTTGTGTTCGAGATGTACACCTTGCATACAAGTATCAGGATAGAAAAAATTGAAACTCAACCAGCTTCATCACGAATCCATACAGTAAACCTCTCAATCACTCATACATGAAATGAACTATAACAATCATACATACAGAATAACATTCATGCAATCACATTTGAGATGAACACATTCCAAGGATTTTGGGATAATTTTCGTCTGTTCTATTCATTCATAAAACGAAAATTACATAGTGTTCCTCTACTCTATTTTTCTCTACAGATATCTCTTACCATACTCCTCCATACTTACTTTCTATGTTACAATGAAATACTAAATAACTATCTAAGGACCGACTCTATGATCTCTCTCATCCTGTCTGAAATCTATCATTTCCAACTTTTAAAACTAACACCTACTTTGTCCTATTACAATAACTGCTAATTACTACCAGATAGAGTCAACACTCCATATCTATAGTCTCTTACAGTCCTTAGAGACTTTACAAACAAGTTACATTTAAAAATGTTGTTACAAAAATATCTCAACAACCCATTTAAATTCTAAGTTAATGCTCGATTTGAAATTATGTCATTGTTGAGATGTCCCCTGTTTGCCTCCACATGTGCGTTGTCGTCCTTGAAGGTGATGCTCTTGCATCACTTTTCCTACCACACGTTTTCTGCCACATTTTTCCTACCGCACTTTTTCTGCTGCACTTTTCCTGCCACACTTTGTCTTCAGCGCTTTTCCTGCCGCACTTTTCCTGCCACACTTTTTCTGCCGCACTTTTTTGTCGCAGTTTTCCTTCCGTATTTTTTATGCTGCACTTTTTCTGCCACACTTTTTCTCTATCAATAATACCTTCCCAAATAATCTTTCACAAAAATAGATATTCAATACATGCCCAAATAACCTTTCATAGAAATAGATATTCAATACCTGCCCAAATAACCTTTCACAAAATAGATATTCAAGTGTGATTTGAATGAGAGACCCTTGCCTCTTATTTATACTTTTATGTAGCATCCTCAAGGGGTTACCTTCTAACCATCTTAACCCTCTTTCCTTATTTTTGGGTTAACCCACTTATAACCACTTGTCCACTTAACTTAACCACTTTCCATAATTAGTAAGTTCTCCATTAACTTTATTATTTAAATCATTTATTTTGCATCCTCTTTGACTTATAGTACACTCATCACTTCACTTTATTATTTAAATAATTTCTTCTTTGCAAACACTTTGACTACTTTGACCTTTTGGGGCTTCTATATGACTCATGAGGATTCTCCAACTTCACATGGCCATAACTCTCTAACCGTGAGGAGTTATGTGACATTCCACATACCACTGGAAATGGTATGACATGTACTATCCATCTAGAATAGTTTTACCTACAAATGTATCAAAACTCATATCATTATCCATGAAACAAACTTGGTTCCATTACCCAAACCTTTTTCCTACCTAAATTCACTATCGAACTTTCTTCAAGGGTTGACATCAATGACAACACACCTAATAAATCAACAATTACATGAACATTTCTTGTAGAATTGGAGGTAGAGGAAAGCAAATTTGGTTCTTATATTAGGACTAGATTCATGGAATATGCTCAGGGATAGCCATGAGGATGTGATCATAGGTCTTCATGTTAGGATGGGTAATGATGAGACAAAATCTAATGGGCGAAGAGATAGGAAAGATCCTGTAACTATGAGAAGCATGCATAGAGAAGTGCATATCTATATAGCTAATAATGAATGGATTATTGTTGGCCCTTGACCAAGTTTTGGAATAATCTTGGTCAAGATTGACCATTTTTGGGACTTCGACAGCCTATCGAAGATGGAGAGCTAGAAAAAGCAGAGATCACGGGATCTCGTCCCACTTTTGGGCCCATTTTGGGTTTTGGGAATATGTAATGGGAAAGGGATGTCAGCCTGTGGGTTCACCCACGCTTAGGACCACTTTTGTAAATGTATAAATAGACATCTAGACATCTAGTAGAGTATTGTATCTATGTGATATAGGATACGTGCCAAGTTGGATCTGTGTGATCGAGGTGTTGTGCATTCTATAGGCTTGCAAAGCTTAGTGCAAGTCCATGTGTGGAGATATAGAAGGATTTGTGTTGTAATGCAAGGAAGAAGGATCTAGCGAGCTGCACAAATCTTATGTCCTATGCACAGTAGGTTTTGGTGGCTCTATGCTTGTAACCGATTGAGGAGGCTACTAAAGAAGAAGAGTTGGTGGACATAACCCCAGAGTGGGGGTGAACCACGTAAATCTATGTGTTATGCTTTGTGATTTGACTTGGTGTGTGTATCCCTACTTTTGCAAAGTGATTTGATATATTTAGATGGATATAGTTATGCTTTGTGCTTCATTAGATGTGTATGAATAGTAGATCTGATATGTATGAAGATGCTTAGTGTTGATCTACTAGATTTGATATGTTTTACTATTGCTAAGTACTAAGATACCTTATATCTAAGTGAATGTTGTGATGCTCTGTCATATCTGCGAAGTATAATAAGGGTTGAATATTGATGAATGATCAATACTAAGTGCTCTGTAAGTGATATAATCACAGACTTGTGTCCCAGATAAGGTTGCAGACACCTAAGTCTCGCAACCACCCCTTCTTCTACCTTCGGTGAGACTTCATCTTCTTCGCAGGTGTTTCCGAAAGGGCCGGTAGTTAGGGTTTTGTTGGTGCATTGTTGTAGCATTGAACCCTGGGTCTGACCCTATGCCAACAAATGGTTCCATTGTTGGGACTTGAAACTATGATTGCTAGGAACTGAGGAAGAAGAAGCTTTGTGCAAAGATTCATCCTGAAACTGTGGAAGCTCTTTGCATGGATCTATGCCCTAGTGTGCAGTATTCCACTTGATCTGAAAATCTGTGCTAAAGAAAGAAGGCCAGATCTGAAGAAAAGCAGCAAGATCTGAATGCTTTGTGCTCTAAGAAAAGTAAAAGTGGAAGTTTCTAAAGAAAAGAGGTCAGATATGCAGAAAAGAGGTAAGACCTGTAAGCTTGGTGCTCTAATAAAGGTAAGAATAGTTTAAAAAAAATTAGATCTAGAAGTTTTGTACTCTGTAGAAGTAAGATAAGTGGAAATTTGTGTTTCTAAAAACATGAATCTAGGTGTCTTTGATAGATTTTGTCCTAGCTTGAAAACTAAGGATCTAATAGATGAAAGAAAGTTTGATATGAATAAATCTGATAAACATAATGATAGATATGTTATACTTATGCATAGAAAGAATGTTTGGATTAACAAATGGATGCAGGATCCTAGAAAGAATTTTTTGCAGGCTAGCTACCATGATCCTGGTGCGTAGTACAGAAGAAGTTGGGGAACATTTAAACAAAAGAGAGGGTTAACCCTCTGTTACTTTTGTAGAAGACTGGAATATCTTGCTAAGGAATGCCCTGGTGGAAGATCTAGTTGCCTATGTTGCAAATCTTTGGACCATGAAGTGTTGGATTGCCCTAGAATGATTACTAAGCTTGAAAGAATAAATCTGAATGAAGAAAACCCTAAGGCACATCTAGAAATAGTAGAACCCCAAAAGGAATTAGAGAAGGTATTGCTACAGATGAAAGACACCTTGAATGATCACCGACATGTTAGGCTATCAGAGATATTTAAAGAAAAATAATGTATCGAGGTAAGAATAGGAGACTTCGACATTGATTGTGTTGTTGATGAAGAAACACAAGTGAACATTATGCCAGAGAGAACTTGGGAATCTATAGGAAGGCTTGTTACAATCCCTTCATTAAGAGGAATAGGGATATTTAGAGGAAAACCGGTAACCCTATGTGGAAATCTTACTCAGATATCTATGAATGCCAATGGAACTTCGACTGAAGAGGATTTTGAGATTATTAAATTTATTGAGGACAACGCCTCGTTTACCATGTTACTAGGAAATCCCTGGGTTGATAACGATCAAGCTAGAAGAAAGGAAGAAGAAGAAGTTTTGGAACAATGGAAACAGGAGTTAAAAGATTTCATGACTAGAAGGATCACGCAGTTGATTGAAGAACAAGAAAATAGATCGAAGCTATTTGACACTAGAATCCCAGATGTCAAAGTTGCAAGAGAACTAGAGGACTCACAGAATATTGAAGTATCTGTCTTAGATATATAAGAAGTATTACCCCTAATTCTTAGGAGAGAATCTCAGTAGCACGAAGTGACTATGTCCAAGGAAAATAAGAATCAGAATGGGAAGAGAATCACTGAGACGAAGCTCATTGGAAAGAAGGATAGGAAGCTAAGTAAAATGAGAGCTAAGATCGACAGGCTACAAAATATTCCAGAGGGAGCCTCACAGAAGGAAAACTTGTAGAATTTGAACTTCGTCGAGATATCAGACCAGCAAAATAGGCCACTTCATCAAGGTGAAGCAATATAGCCATTGGAAGTCGATATAACCGTTCGAATGCCTCTTCGAACAAGTCAGAAAGCATTGATGGTTCACCCCTAGACCGTTAGACCATGCCATAATGAACAGAACACGAATTAATGACACCTCATACCCGTTGCAAGCATATAGTTGCTAAGTTTCTTATTTAGTCCATCATGCCATGCACCGAGAATACTTTTGATAAATTAGAATTTGATCCCAAAGCCTGAGATTATTTTTCACTGGGATCATCACCTTGTTCCCATAACCTTCATTGCAGTCTCTGAATTCAGTTCACACCCGATCTAATTGACCCTGAGCCTGTATGTCAGACGAGCTCAGCGCTGCAGAGAAAATAGTTGAAGAATTTTTTATTGACTTAATGATTGAGAGATTCATGTCGAAGTGAGGGTTATCTATAGGAATCCAAGCATCATCAACAAGAGGATTGCAGGCCTCTCCTTCCACTGCTCGCACCAGTCCATCCCGGTCGACTGATGAGAAACGAACAAAGCACAAAGACGACATCGTGAACGCCAAGCTTATTTCTCGCATTCTAATGGCTTACCTACCACCTCTGAGTGGCGCCATCATTAATCATGATAGTTTACCTTGAGACTTCGAGTATACTTTGATCACTGCGTACCTTCCCAAAGGGGTGCACACAGTTCGTGTCGACCAAGATAAGCTCGCAACGCTGATATTTAGTGAATTCAACATTGGAGATCGTAAATCTTATAACATGTTAGCCCACATAAGTACTTCACCAGGACCAAAGGCAAGAATTCCAAGATTATCCCACAGTCATGGACCTAGAACCTCACGCAGTTCACACTGCTCAATTTAATGAAGATCCTGCACTTTGGTATACACCAAGAAGTCAACGCATGTGTCAAGTTACTATTGTCCTGCTACCATGGAGGATACTTATGGTTGAACCATCGCATCACTATGGATCCGACCTTGATCAATTAGATCATAGGGCTTAGTATGCAAGTCCCTTACCCACGGGAGTTTTACCCTGGAAAGACCTCATACCAAGCATTGGCGCAGAGGATTAAAGAAACTTATGGCGATGTTGAGAAGGGAACGTGAGGCTACAAGGTAGCCTCTATCTAGAGTGGCGCAGTGTGCCTTTCCTGTCAGTTGATCACGGGCAAGCTAGTTCACAAGAACAGACAAACCCAAGTGACTGGATTCGTAGTTGACCTCGCAAGAAAGTGCGTGGAAGGACTACAGATGAACTGGGCACAGTACCCTATAAACCAACTAGATCTTGATTGCAGAGAAGTGCAAGACTAAGGGTATGAGTTCCACTTTAGCTAGCTTCTCATACTGATTGCTTTCATCGCCTGGGAGCTACCAGAAGGCGCCACTTTCTCAGATATCAAACCCTTCTAACCATTGGCTACGAAGTTCTATATGCTATGGTACTCCAGTGACATGAACAAGCAGTGGTAGTCCAATGTTTTCTTTCATGCCTATTACAACCAGTTGAAGATCGCAATATAGTCTACACCACGTGTCACCCTGAACACACTTCACAGGTTTAGACCCTTGATGAAATTCAGCACGGACCGCCACCTCACCTATATTACAACGCGCGCTGACGAGCATAAACAACTGCTCCACTCATATTACAAGTTAATAGAAGATGACTTGGAGGAGATTACGAAGGAATGGTCGGTGGACCTCCTTGTTCCAGCAGACCCTGCAGATATGTTCGATGTGGATAGCCTTGAAACTATGTTGGACACACCTAGACCAAGCAAAACAAAGAAAGATGACAAAGTGCAAGATGTCCATATCACATTGGGGAATACCACTTTGATCTCATCTAAGTAGGGAGACGATGGTGGAGAGCTAGGTGGCACAGAAGTCAAGAAAAACAAAGGCGAAGTTACTCTGCCTAGAGAGGAGGAGGATCCATCCAAGAAAAGGAAGGTTACCCCACCAAAGCATTCATCCCAGAAGAAAGATAAATACACCAGGACTACGTTTAAGACTACCCTCACCCTAGACAACTTCAACTTCCTAATCGTTGCATTGAATGATGCTTCACTGGAGATCGCAGAAAGGAAAAAAGTGAAGCAAGAGGAGGTATTCAACTGAATCAAGGGTGAACTTCAAGAAGTGAAGCAGGCACTACAGTCTAGCCGCGCAGTTTCTACTGTGCCCTTGACAATTGGAACAAAATAACCAGGAGATGAGCCAGCCCAATTGCACCATATCGTCGATAAAGTTGAAGCTCGCCTTTGACGAGATCAGGAAGAGATAGCATAAACTAGGCATTGGCACAGGCACAGGAAGATCTACTAGAACAACGCAGTAATGCAGAATGAGAAAAACTAGCCCTGCAAACAAAGTGGGAGGAAGAGAAAGTAGAGCTACAGCAGAGCAAGGAGCAGTTGCTCACAAAGAAACTCAAGATAAAGGAACTGGTCAATAGAGCACTTCACTCTATGACATTCATCAAAGTCCAGACAGAAAAACAGGTTCCACAGCAGGTGGCAGAACTAGAAGGAGTGATCCAATAGCTTCAGAAGCGCATCGCAGATCTAGAACTTCTTACTGTGTCTGAGATCCCTCAAGATATAAGAGACCTAAGAGAGGAAACTACCTGCAGCGCATTTGGCATATTGAAATCCCTTTAATTGGAATGCAAGCATTTGAATTCCAGGAGCGCTCAGACATATGAGACCCTCATGGAGAATCCAGAGTTGCAAGCATTGGAGTCACAACTCCAAGAAGAAAAGAAACATGCAGATATGTTACAAGCGCAGATGAAGGCCTTGTCACCAATCAAAATAATGAAGAGGTTTCCAGAGCAACGCACAGCCCAGCAACACATCCACATGATTCAGAGTAAAGTGATGGAAGTCTCTCAACGACTTCAACCAGTGCAAGAGAAGGTATGTCAACTATTCACTGAAATTGAAAACCAAGGAGTATAACTTGAACAAGTTTTGAGTGCAGCAGAATAGCACCTAGAAGGATCAGTCAATGAAGCACTCATCCAGGAGTTCACTGAGAAAGAGGCAGTAGCACTACAGCAGGTCGAAGTAGCTTGAGCCAAGCTCGAGGCGTTCGAAGCAGAATTTCTCAGACCAGAGTGACTCGGGACGAGTCACAGGTGAGTGTTGGGGGCATGTTGGCCCTTGACCAAGTTTTGGAATAAGCTTGGTCAAGATTGACCGTTTTTGGGATTTCGATAGCCTATCGAATATGGAGCACCAGATGAAGAAGAGATCGTGGGATATCGACCCACTTTTGGGCCCATTTTGGGTTTTGGGTATATGTAATGGGAAAGGGATGTCATCCCATGGGTTCACCCACGCTTAGGACCACTTTTGTAAATGTATAAATAGGAATCTAGGCATCTAGTAGAGTATTGTATCCAGGGATGATTTTAAGGATGGAAATTTATTTTAAAATGTAGAAATCTTGGTGAATCTTACTAATCCTTCATACGCCAAATATAAATGTTTGGCGATATTTTTGTAAAAAAATTCAAATTTCTAAGGATTTTATATAGATTTTATAAAATTTTGGCGACTTTTAAGGTAAAATAATTTTATCCTATAGAATTTGGGCGAATCATTTTTAAAATAACGAATCTCGTTTTTGGAAAAACCATGGAAAATTAGCCCATGAGCGAAAGTTAGCCCCTAAAATCATCCATGATTGTATCTATGTGATATAGGCTATGTTCCAAGTGGGATCTGTGTGATCGAGGTGTTGTGCATTCTATAGGCTTGCAGAGCTTAGTGAAAGTCCTTGTGTGGAGATATAGAAGGATTTGTGTTGTAAGGAAAGGAAGAAGGATCTAGCGAGTTGCGTAGATATTCTTTCCTATGCACAGTAGGTTTTGGTGGTTCTGTGCTTGTAACCGATTGAAGACACTAATAAAGAAGAAGAGTTGGTGGACGTAGCCCTAGAGTGGGGGTGAACCACGTAAATCTGTGTTTTATGCTGTGTGCTTTGACTTGATGTGTTTATCCTTGCTTTTGCAAAGTGATTTGATATATTTAGATGGATATACTTATGCTTTGTGCTTCATTAGATGTGTATGAATAGTAGATCTGGTATGTATGAAGATGCTTAGTGTTGATCTACTAGATCTGATCTGTTTTACTGTTGCTAAGTACTAAGATACATTAGATCTAAGTGAATGTTGCAATGCTCTGTGCTATCTACGAAGTATAATAAGGGTTGAATATTGATGAATGATCAATGTTAAGTGCTTTGTGAGAGATATAATCACAGATCTATGTCCCAGCTAAGGCTACAGACACCTAAGTCTCGCAACCACCCCTGCTTCTACCTCGGGTGAGACTTCATCTGCTTCGCAGGTATTGTCGAATGGGTCGGTATTTAGGGTTTTGTTGGTGTGTTGTTGTAGAATTGAACCCTGGGTCTTCCCCTGTGCCAACAATTATGAAGGCTCGAGAATAGATACTTCAAAGTTTGAATATGTTACATAAGTAAGTTAACAAAGAATCCATCACAAAGGAAGTAACTAGTTCTAGAAAAGTGACTACATATAGATCCCAAAGAAAAAGGGATGATCGTGGGAATGACAGGTAGTAAAGAAGCATGAGCAGGAACCATCATTCTCCAAGGAAATCCACCAAAATAAATCATGCAAGTTTAGGGCCAGGGAGTATACCAAGTGTGTCATATGTCTAAAGTAAAAGGAGAAGGCCCGAGGTAGACATATTTCAAGGTGAACTCAGGAAAATCAAGCCACCAAATTTCAATGGTGAGCACAATTAAGGAGAAGAGGTTGAGGCCTGGATGTTGGAAATGAAGAAATATTTCCATCTGCATGATTACCCCTCCCGGGTAGAAGCTAGAATTGAAACCTACCACTTGCAAGGAAAGGAAACCATGTGGTGGGATCAACTTAAGCAAGCCAAGCACCTTTATGAGAAGAGGATCTCATGGAGGCAGTTCAAAGGATATTTCCAAGAGAAATATTTGTCTGAATGTTATTATGAAAGAAATATGAAAGATTTTTTTGAACTCAAGTTGGGAACCATGTCAATGGAAGAATATGAGAAAACGTTCTTTGAATTGTTGAAGTATGTTGACTTCATAAAGGATGAGAAATTCAAAATCCAAAGGTTTCTAAGTGGTTTACCCTCTTTATATAGTAATAATATTCAATATGATAACCCCAAAACCTTGGAACAATCTATAAGGAGAGAAAAGTGTCTTTATGAGTAGAGCAGAGGGAGGTCAATATTACAAAAATCTTGGAATGATAATATGAAAGGGAAAAAGGATCACAGGGAAAAAAAAATTAAGCCACCCTTTTTCAAGAATGATTCCCAAGCAAATCAGCAAGGTCAATCAACCCAAAATTAGCATAAGACTACATATTCATTTGGGAAACATCCAAGGAAACAACATGTACAATATGGGGGATGTGAGGGAAATCACTTATATAGGGACTTCCCTCACAAAGGAGAAACAATGAGGATTTTCCACAACATTCAGGAGGTTGAAACAGTGGAAGACATGGGAGGAAATATGTCATGGATTTATGCAGACTTGAACAAAAAGCAAGAAGAATATCAATCTCCCATGATTGAAGTGGAAGGTAAGATTGATAACCACCCCATAGCAATTTTAATTGATTATGGAGCTAGACATAGTTACATAAATGATAACATTGTTGAAATATTTCACTTGCAAAGGAGTAAACATAAGAAATCTTGGTTATTTCAATTAGCCACAGGAGCTAAGAGAAAGATCAATGAGATTTTTAAATATTTTCCAATAGACATGAATGGACCTAAAATAAAGGTAGATGTAAAAATCATACCATTGGGTTCATATGATTTTCTAGCTGGTATGGATTGGTTGGAAAAACACCATGTTGTCCTAGACTGTGACAACAAGAAAATCACATGTCTTGACGAAGAAAGGAAGCAAGGTAAGATTCAGCGCATTCCAAGAGATATAGTTGTTAGAGATATTTCAGCTATGCAATTGAAAAATATTTTTAGGAAGGGATGTCAAATTTTTGCAACCCATATGGAAGAGGTAGCCAAAGATAAAGTGACAATAATTGAAGACCATCTAGTCTTAATGGATTTTGAATATGTTTTTAGGGAAATCTCAGGATTTCCACCAAAGAGAGACATTGATTTCTCTATTGATTTTTTTTCTAGGAGCTTCCATTGTGTCCAAGACACCATACATAATGGGCACACCGGAATTGAAAGAGTTGCATAAGAAACTTGAAGAATTGTTAAAGAAGGGGCCAAGTGTGTAACCTTGGGGAGCTCTAGTGCTATTTTTAAAGAAGAAAGATGAAACCTTAAGGCTATGTATTGATTTTAGATAGTTGAATAAGCTCACCATAAAGAATAGATATCATTTTTCAAGGATTGATGATTAGTTTGACCAACAGAAAGGTGCAAGAATATTTTCAAAGATTGAATTGAGATCAGGTTATCATCAAGTGAGGATAAAGAAAGAAGATATCAAAAAGAAAGCATTTAGGACAAGATATGGGAATTATAAATTCATGGTAGTGTCATTTGGGCTATCAAATGCCCCAGTTTTTTTTATATTCCTAATGAATGGAGTGTTCATGGAGTACCTAGAAAATTTTATGATTGTGTTCATAGATTATATACTCATCTAATCTAAGTCATAAGAGGAACATGAGAAACATTTGAGAATGGTGTTGCAAGTTTTAAGAGAGAATAAGATTTATGCTAAGTTAAGTAAGTGCATCTTTTATCAAAAGAAGATTCACTACTTGGGGCATATAATTTCAACAGAAAGGATAGTAGTGGATCCTGAGAAGATAGAGGCCATTGGAGGATGGCTAGCACCAAAGAATGTGACAAAGTTGAGATAATTTATGGGTCTTGTCGGTTATTACTAAAAATTCATAAAATGATTCTAAAATATTTCAAGTCCAATTACTTCCTTGCAAAATAAAGGATTGAAATTTGAAGGGAATTCCAAATGTGAAAAGAGATTTCAACAGTTGAAAGACATATTGACGAGTGCACCAATATTGAAGATTGCAGATATGGATGAATATTTTATTGTGTGCATTGATGCATGCAAGGAAGGACTCGGTGAAGTTCTTAGTCAAAAGGATCATGTGGTATGTTATGAGTCCATAAAATTAAAAGAGCATGAAAAGAACTATGCTACCCATGATCTAGAGTTAGCAACAATTGTACATGCATTAAAAAAGTGGAGATGTTAGCTCATGGGGAGGAAATTTGAGCTAAGGATAGACCATGGTGGTCTGAAATATTTGTTTGGAAAGTCAACATTAAATGCTAGAAAAATTAGATGGATGGAATTTCTGAGTGAATATGAATTTGAAATTAAGCATATAATGGGAAAGGAAAATCAAGTGATTGAGGCACTTAGCATGAGAGATAATGAAGTACATGTTGCATCCATTAGCATGTATAGGACTTATCTAAAAGATAAAATTATTACAACAGCAAATTTGGATTAGCAGTATTTGAGCATAAAACAAAAATTACAGCAAGGTAATTTTCAATGGAAATTTAATTATTATGAGCTAAAAGAAGATGGAATTCTCATGTACAAAGGCAAAGTATATGTGTCAAATTCCAGTGAGCTGAAAAATGTAGTGTTGAAGGAAATGCACAATGTGTCATATGTTGGGCACCCAGGATATCAAAAGGCAATTACAATTGTAAGAAGCCAATACTTTTGGCCATGAATGAAGAAGGAAGTGGATAATTATATAGCCAGATGTCTAGAATGCCAGAAAGTGAATATTGAGCATTGGAATCCATCATGGTTATTGCAGCCATTGTCAATTCCAGAATGGAAGTGGGAAGTTGTGACAATTGATTTTATTACAAATCTTCCTAGAAGAGTGAAGCAGCATGATTCCATCATGGTGGTGGTGGATAAATTGATTAAGGCAACACATTTTATTCCAGTGAAGACTACACACAAGGCAGAAAATATTGTAGAGATATTTATGAAAGAAGTTTCAAGGCTTCATGGAGTGCCTAA
>JZKD02S2026653.1:604661-616752 GCA_000966675.3 Picea glauca
CATTTGAAGCATGTTTTGGCTATTTGCCCAAATCTCCTTTAGATTTTATCTTTGGGAAGGATATTGCTATTGATGGTCAATATGACATTGATAGGGCATAAAAGTTCATTGAACAAATTCAGTTGATACATCAAATGGTACAAGAGAAGTTGGAAAAGAGTCAAGCCAAGTACAAGACGAGACATGACAAGCATCGTGTTGATCATAGTTTCCAAGTTGGAGATGAAGTTTGGCTTTACATTAGTAAGGGGAGACTTAAAGGAGAAGGTAAAAAACTAAAACCAATTTGATATGGTCCTTTCAAGATTCTTGACAAGATTGGTAACAATGCATTCCGTTTAGATTTTCCTCCTTATATGCAAATGCATGCAGTTGTTAATGTTGAGAATTTGAAATTGTATGAGCCTCCTTTGATTGATTATCAAGGAGAGCATGTTCAGATTCCTTCTATAGATGATTTTTCCCCAGAATATCTTATAGAACTGCATGAAGACACCATCCTTGATAAGAGAATGAGAACTTCAAAATGAGGAAATGTGGAGTATCTTTGAGTTGGTCTTAAATGCACAAATCCAAGCAAAGCCAAGTGGATTGAGGTTGAAAAGGTGAGGGAACTATACCCTCATCTTCAGATAGACTGAAAATAGTCTTTTGGAGGTCCAAAAGCTTTCCAATGGGGAGGTGTGATCCAGGGGATCAAATTTTGCTCAAAATTCAAAGTGCTCGGAATCACTTCAAATCGAACAGGAGCATTGGCCTCATCGTCACGAACCCAACGCAACTCATTTGGGTTCAAACAGACGTCGGGAGAGAGAGATATCGCGTTCTGTTCAAAATGACAAACAGGGAAAAAAATGTGCTGACTGTATAGTCCGTACAGTCCATACAGATGTTGACGTGTTAGACCGTACGACACATGGTAGGGCCATACGACACATGGTAGGAAATCGTGTGGATAGTTGGCGTATGACATGGCTTGTTTGCGGCGAATGGGATGACGACACATGGCCCAATCAATGGCCGCTACGTGTCACCTGGATAGTGGTTTAAAATCTATGTTGTTGGCCGGATTTGGCCCCATGACCTCTGGGCAAGGGTAAATCCTTGGGAAGGGCCACCCAAACGGTGTGCCCACATGTAGTTCTTAACATATATATGAGTTTAAAAATATTTGAATTTGAAATAGTTTGAAATGGGGCGTAGACCGAGCCGGGGCTAAGCCCCGGCCCACGGTTATATATATATGTCATATGACCATTGTTGTGAGCGTGCATTTAAACCCCATGGTTATATATATGTCATGTGACCATTGTTTTGTGCACATGCATTTAAACCCCGTGGTTATATATATATGTGGTTTAAAACTTAACCCATGTTTGTATTTGCGCGCGGTCATGTGGTGGCCCATGTGCCCACGGGCCTTGGCGGTTAAGGGCTAGCGCGTAACCATCCTACAGTTCGCACCATTTGTGTGGTTGCACCCGGTGCTGAGTTTTAATACATAAATGCGCGTGGGGGCTAGGTTGAGGAGGCAAGGGTGCATTTTGGTAATCCAGAGATAGCAAGTTTGAAGGGGAACTTCCAGGAAGCCTATCTTCTTCAATTTTTGGCCAAACGAGGTGCCCAAAAAGCCCAACTAGGGGTTTTTGGACATTCTGAAGCCATTGGAACCATCTATTTGGCATTTTGAGAATTGTAAAGCACATATTTGAGAACTTTGAGAAAATAATACAAAAGATCCATTGGAAGATAGACCAGGAGATGTATCCCAAGAGAGGGGTGAACTCCTTTATCATTTGTTGTGTTATGTGTTTTCTGTTCAATGTTATTTGTTTTTGTTTATATGCATCTTGAATGAGTAATTTCTATAAAATTTGTGTTTGCAAAATTGATCCATTTGCATTTGAACACATGAATTAAATCTTGCAAATATTTTCAAGAATACAAGTCTTCTTCATTTTTAGATCAATCTGGTTGCACAACTAATTTGGAAGATAAGTGTTTTATTTGTTTTCTATCTTGTAATTATGAGTTAAATTGTTGTGCATGAACTATGTGTATTTGAGAAGAATTTATATGTTGGTATGTTGGTATGTTGGTTTATTATCTTCATTTCATGTCTATTTTAGCATGTTGTATATGCATCTACTTTATGGTAATAGACAACAGTTAATATGTATGTAAATTGTAGTTGGAAGCTACAAGAAATTGAATTATTTTAAAAAAAATCAATTTTAAGAGTATTTTGCACCGTAATGTTCCTCAGTTGGGTTGGGGGACATTACATTATTTGTATAGCCCATTTTTTGGCAATGGGGAGTCAGTAAAAAATTGTGTCTCCTACTCCACTTCCCTCTTAGGTGTTAACCCTTTACACTCCTAGAACACTTCTTTGTATACTTGCAAAATCCCTTCCAATTGATGTTTCTTTTGTTCAGTGCATCCCTCTAGAGATGCCTTTTACATATTCATCTCCTGGTTGGTTCTCTCTTAAGAAGAGGAATACAAACTTCTTGATAAAACTAATCAATTTATGAGCTTGGTTAACACTTTAGATTAAATTACTTTCACATGCAACTATTTTTATGGTAAGGGACTATAATCCAAATACTCAATACAACAATTTATTAGATCATATTCTTAGACATCGTGATGCAATTGTATCACACCTCAATTTCTTATTATCGAGATAGAGATCATATTCTTAGACATTGTGATGCAATTGTATCACATCTCAAATTCTTATTATCGAAATAGAGATCATGTTACAGGTATCTATGAGTGATCCATGTGCATTGATGATGAAGTACTTCCCATCCTTAATCAAGTAGTACTATTTTCTCTCCTCATGAATATTCCATCCCTCAAATACATGTAGGGGATTTCAAACACTACACCACACACATAAAGTGGTACTACATCTACCTCCACTTCATCAATATAGTTTTCACTTATAACAAATTTGATATTACATTTCTTAGTGAACTTGATTTTTACATATGTATTTAACCATCCCAATGAATGTGGTGAGGATGGTCATGAACTTAAAATCCAAATTTTCTTACCAAATATTCTACTATGAAGTTTTTCTAAGAACCAAAATCAAATAGAGAATCCACCTTTGTCTTCTTGACCTAGATTTTAATATGGAAGAGTTCAGTCATCTCCTTCTCTTCCTTGAGATGGAGGCTACAAAGATTCACCTCATTTTGAAGGGTGATGCATACAATCTTTTCGTTTGCATCTAATACGTTCTCTACCTGTTTATTGAATTCATGGCTATAATGTTCTTCTTCTTTGCATCCTTCTTGCACTTCTTTGGATTAAAATTTGGATGTATCTTCCAACACTTATCTTTGGTGTGACCATTAATATTACAATGGTTTTTGGATCCTTTCACTAATGTAATTTGGTTGTTTCCACTTCTTCTTTCCCTCCTTGGAAGCATATTAGTGATATTTTTGTTGAAACTACTTGGTTATCCTTAGTTCTTACCCATAGTCTCCAAATAGTGTTCTTGCACACATGCCTCATCAATTGTCCTATGTATAAAAAGAATCACTTTCATTCATAAATGACTATGTAGACCACCCAAATACATGAGGAGTACATCCAGGTTCTTGGGATATATACCCAACATAATGGCCATTTTCCTAAACTCAGTAGTGTACTCTTGCACACTCTTCCATTGATTCTACAGCAAGTAATGCCAATGGATCCACCGGTCCTCTTCATACCTAATAGGATATAATTGGGACTTAATGAGGGTTTTAAAAATCCCCCACTTGGTTATTGGGGGATCAAGATCTAGCCTAAGTGTCTCCATGTGAATTTACCACCAATTTTGGGCATGGCCCTCTAACTTTAGTTGGGAAAATGAAATATTTGTCTCTTATGTTATGTTATGAACATTGAAATAAACTTCTAACATGTGTAACCATTTATTCAAATTAACAGTATCAATATCCCCTTGGTGGGGTTTAATGTCCACTTTCACTTCCACTTTAAATAGAGATTAAGAAGACGTGATGGCACCAAAAATTTATCTATCTTTCTCTAGTCCTTTTTTCTTATCCTTTTTTGGATCTTCATTATCTCAAAATTTATCGTCCTATCTAGCTTCTAAGTTAGATCTTCCAAATGCCCCAAAAGTTATGAACTTGTTCTCGAGAGATACCATGAGAATGGTCATGTTGTGAGAGATCTTAGTGAATTTTGATTCAATCTTTCAAAATATGTCTTTCAACTCATCCCATGGAGAGTTAATGTACTCATCCTCCATAGATAAGGTTTCCAAACTTTATGCCAATTCCTAGATCATGCAACTTCCCATAAAAACGCAAAGAAAACTACTCTAGTGCCAATATTATCTATAAATTTTCATGGATATTCTACTAGAATGATTTGTCACAACAAATATTATAATATTCTACAACATTTTACTATGCAATATTCTACTAAATATTGTAGACTTAATATTATTGGTTTTAACATAAAAATCATTGAAATAAGATGAAACTTAAAAATGAAAGAGACAAGAAATAACAGACAATCCACATAATTAACAAAGGATGTACCCTCCAAAAACCCAGATGAAGGTGAGGCATATGCTCTATTCTTTTCTTCTAGGTTATGAAAATAAAATACAAAGAGAGGGGCACTCATTATGGATATGCCATGGACACTATGGCCAATATGGATACTAAAGGATATTATTATTCCTCTTTATTGCTTCAATATCCCACTCTCAGTTCTCTACTATCCTTAGGAATAAAACTCAATAAAATAAGAATGGAACCCATTATTTTCCTAGCATATTAGTATTGAACATAGTCTGATAGTCATCTAGGGTTAGGGTTATAATTTATGCATGCCTCAACCCCCAATTAATGTTATGATTTTGGACCCTCTATAGTATTATTTAAATTCCACATGTGAATAGCTCCACATCTATGAGTAATGGAAATTGATGTGGAATACACTCAAGACCATGGTTTCAACATGATAGGTCAACTTGTAGGAGGCATAACTTCCACAAACATGTTGGAATACTGAGAGGGGGGGTGAATCAGTAATAGAGAAATTTAATCCATTTTACCATAAAATGCAAGTGTTATATCAATGTAGCATTATCATCCAATAATTTCAAAAAAAATAAACAATGAACAAATGAGCAATCATACACATGCATAGTACATCAGTGTTTTTACGTGGAAACCCAAAGTGGGAGAAAACCACGGAATGTTTTTTATTATATTTCTTGAAGAATTACATTCATTGGAAGAACCAACTTCCTTTTTTTTCCAGCTACAACTGGAAGGAGGCTCCAACCCCCTAGTTTCTCAGGCTACAACCTGGGGGAAGCTCCAATTCCCCAATTCTCTGGCTACAAGCAGAAGGAGGCCACAACCCCCTATGTTCTCTGGCTACAACTGGAAGGTGGCTACAACCACCTATCCTTTCCCCTTCCAACTACCCTGACATAGAAGTAGAATGATGGAACCATTGTCACACTATCACTGTGAGATATACCACTGTAACAATCTATACCAATCAACCTCAACCAAAATCCCTCATCAATTTCATCATACAAATATGATTTGTAACTCTGTAATAGACCTGGTGTATATGATCACATACCTTGTTGAATTTTGTCTTATTCTAGAGAGATAACTTATAGAGCATTCCTTGCACATAATATTTGTTGTATGGGTCTTAGAAAGCATCATCAAAAGAATTTATCCTCCCTTGAATTTTGGCCTTATTTACTTCACCTTCCCTCTAAAATTTGGCTTAGATATCCTTTGATTACCTCAGTCACCTATAGATATTCAATATGCTCAAGTGTGATTAAAATGAGAGATTCTTGCCTCTTAATTATACTTTCATGTAGCTTCCTCAAGGGGTTACATTTTAACCATCTTAACCCACTTTCCTTATTTTAGGGTTAACCAACTTCTAACCATTTGTCCAATTAGTAATTTATCCATTAAATTTATTATTCAAATAATTTATTTTGTATCCACTTTGACTTATAGTACACTCATCACTTCACTTTACCTCAAGGGGTTACCTTCTAACNTTTCCTTATTTTAGGGCTAACCCACTTCTAACCACTTGTCCACTTAGTAATTTCTCCATTAACTTTATTATTTAAATAATTTCTTTTGTATTCACTTTGAATTATAGTATACTCACCACTTCACTTTATTATTTATCTACTAAAATCTCTTAAACCACTTTGACTACTTTGACCTTTTGGGGCTTCTAGATGACTCATGAGGATTCTCCAACTTTGCATGGCCATAACTCTCTAACCGTGAGGAGTTGTGTGACGTTACACATACCACCGGAAATGGAATGACATGTACTATTGATCTGAAATAGTCTTACCTTCAAATATATCAAAACTCATACCATTATCCATCAAAAAAACTTGGGTCCATTTGGGCTGGTTTTCATTGATGTCAACCCTTGAACAAAGTCCGATAGCAAATTCCAGTAGCACAAAGGTTTGGGTAATGGACCCAATTTTTTTTTATGGATAATGGTATTAGTTTTGATATATTTGCAGGTAAGACTTCCAAATCGATAGTACATGTCATTAAATTTCCGGTGGTATGTGTAATGTCACATAACTCCTCACGGTTAGATATTTATGGCCATGTGAAGTTGGAGAACCCTCATGAGTGATCTAGAAGCCCCAAAGGGTCAAAGTAGTCAAAGTGGTTTAAGATATTTTAGAAGGTAAATAATAAAGTGAAGTGATGAGTATACTATAAGTCAAAGTGAATACAAAAGAAATTATTTAAATAATAAAGTTAATGGAGAAATTACTAAGTGGACAAGTGGTTAGAAGTGGGTTAGCCCTAAAATAAGGAAAGTGGTTTAAGATGGTTAAAAGGTAACCCCTTGGGGAAGCTACATGAAAGTATAAATAAGAGGAAAGGCTCTCTCGTTTTAATCACACTTGAGCATATTGAATATCTACAGTTGACTAAGGTAACCAAAGGATATGTAAGCCGAATTTCATAGGGAAGGTGAAGTAAAGAAGGCCAAAAATCAAGGGAGGATAAATTATTTTAATGATTCTTTCTAAGATCCATACAACAAATATTATGTGTGGGGCACGCTCTACAACTTAGCTCTCTAGAATAAGCTAGAATTCAACAAGGTATGTGATCATATACACCAGGTCTATTACAGATTTACAAATCAGATTTGGATGATGAAATTGATGAGGGCTTTTGGTTGAGGTTGATTACAGGTTGATTGGTACAGGTTGTTACAGTGTTATATCTCACAGTGATAGTGTGACAGTGATTCCATCATTCTACTTCTATGTTAGGGCGGTTGGACGGGGAAAGGATAGGTGGTTGTAGCCACCTTTCGGTTGTAGCCAGAGAACATAGGGGGTTGTGGCCTGCTTCTAGTTGTAGCCAGAGAATTGGGGAGTTGGAGATTCCCTTAGGTTGTAGCTTGAGAAACTAGGGGATTGGAGTCTCCTTCCAGTTGTAGTTGGAAAACAAAGGAAGTTGGTGCTTCCAATGAATGTAATTCTTCAAGACATATAAGAAAAATCATTCTGTGGTTTTCTCTCGCTTTGGGTTTCCACATAAAAACACTCTTGTACTGTGTATGTGTATGATTGCTCATTTGTTCATTGTTTATTTACTCTACAATTATTGGATGATAATGCTACATTGATATAACACTTGCATTTTATGGTGAAAAATGATTAAATTGTTCTATTATTGATTCACCCCCCCTCTCACTAATCCAACAATTGGTATCAGAGAAGGTTCCTTCAGAAATTAGTTTAACCACTGAAAGGTAGATCATGGAGAGAAACAACATGTTAAAAAATGGAATACCACGATTTGATGGAGAGAAGTATGAATTTTGGAGCAAAAGGATGAAAACATATATACATGCACAGGGATTTGAAATTTGGCAATCAGTTGTAGATGGATACAAAGAACCAGCAGTTCCTCCGACAAATGAAAGAGAAATAAAACTCAGGAGAAATAATTCCAAAGACATAAATGCACTTTTGAATGGTCTTTGTGAATCAGTTTACACCAAAGTTATACATTGTAAATCTGCGAAAGAGATTTGGGACAAGCTTCAAATATTTATGAAAGAGATTCAAAAGTCAAAGCAGCAAAGCTTCAAACTTACAGAGGTAAGTCAAAACAACTAAATATGAAGGAAGATGAGAATATTGTAGCTTACTTCTTACGATTCAATGAAACAGTAAATGCAATCATAGGATTGGGAGAAGAAATTAAAGAATCTGTAATTGTTCAAAAGGTACTAAGATCTCTTCCTATGATATTTGATCCTAAGATATCAGCACTAGAATAAAGAGAAGATCTAGACTCAATAAGCATGGATGAACTACATGGAATATTCACAACATATGAAATGAGAACTGAATAGGAAAATCTAGATATAAAAGAAGCAGCTTTCAAAGCATCCAAAAGGTCAAAGAAAAAGGGAAAGAAAAAATAAAAAGAGAATAGCAACAGTAGTGACATCTCGGAAGATGATGAATAAATGGCCAACTTTGTCAGAAGATTGAACAAGGGAACCAATGGCAGATATAAAGGAAAGTTTCCTTTGATTTGTTTTAATTGTGATGGTATTAGTCATTTTTCTAACAAATGTCCTCATAAAAAAAATAAGAGGAATGATGAATATTACTCAAATAGAAAACAAACATATAAAGGAAAAAGAACCACAAAGAAATTTTTCAAGAAAAACTTATGCACCAAAGAAGACATCTCATCATCAGATGAAGATGAAGTCAGTGATAGTGAGACAGAAAGAGTTTTATTCATGGAAGTAGAAGACTCTGACAAAGAAGACACCAAAAAAGAATATGAAGAGGCCGAAGAAGAATATGAAGAGGAAGAAGTTGACTATCGAGAAGAATTGTTGTGTTCCATAGAAGTTATAAGAAGAGAAAAGGAGAAAAACAAGAAGCTACAAGCGAAACTAGACAAGAAAGAAGACACTCGGGAACTAGAACAAATGATCACAAATTTGAAGGTTCAAATAGAAGAAGATAAAAGAATTGAAGAAGCACTCAAAGAACAACTAGAATAAAGAGACGGGATCATTGGAAATTTGGAAGTAGAGATTGTCACATTAATAAAGGATCTTCAAAAGAAAAATATGAAGAACAACTCAAAAGTTTTGGATGACATTATCAGCAGTCAAAAACATCATCATGACAAGCCTGGACTTCGATACAATCAAACAGAAAAGGGATCAAGCTCCAAAAAAACAGAGCAACAAACATATCCAAAAAGCTATGCAGGAACAATCAAAGGGGATAGGAAGATCTACAAGGAAGATTATAGGGACACTCCTCCACCGAGAAGATTCAGATTTCAGAATCAACAACTGATAGATAGGCCTTGGGAAGAAGAAGGATTCAGAAGAGTAAATCCTTTTAGAAGATTTTCAACTCCCAGGTATCAAACTATGTTTTTTGGTTTATGTTATGCATGTAATAATTTTGGACATAAAGCTATGAATTGAAGAGCTAACAGCAGGAACATAAACAAATTTGAAATTCATACACAAAAGGGTTATCCAAGAAGGCCTAATGAAACACAGAGAAGAAGTTACAACAGGTTTAAATAATTGAGCACTGAAGTGGAGTTCTACAAGTGCAACAACTTTTGACACATGGCCAAATATTGTAGAATAAAAGTTCCTTGTAGAGAACCACAACAGAACAACAGTCACAAACAGGAACCTTAGAAGAGAGCATGGATAAGAAATTAGAATTGGTATAGCAACGAAGAATGCACACTCGCTCTACAAGCTAAGCAGAAGAAACATGGTTGGTATGTTGACAGTGGTTGTTCAAAACACATGACAGGTGATAAAGAAATGTTTATTACATTAATAAAGGAAAGATATGGATCAGTCTCCTTTAGAAATAATGATTCAGCTAAAATCATTGGAAAAGGCATAGTCGGAATTGGAAACAAGAATACCAAGGAAGAAAATGTCCTACTAGTAGAAGAGATGAAACATAATATTCTAAGTGTGAGTAAAATGTGTGACCAAGGTTATAAAGTTACTTTCGATTCACAAAAGTGTGAGATAAGAAAAGAAGGTTCAGGAAAATTGATTGCAATAGTTGCAAGAACTTCAAGCAACATATATGTACTAAGTGAAATTAGAAATGAAAAGTGTTATCTAGGAAAACAAGATTAAAGTTGGCTATGGCACAGAAGAATGGGTCACATACACTTTGATAACCTTATCAAATTTAGCAAAAAGGAAGCAGATAGAGAAATGCCCCAGATTACGAAACCAACCAACACTTTATGCAAGCATTGTCAACAAGGAAAACAAACAAAGATTGGGTTTAAATCAAAAGAATATTCAACGACAAGACCATTGAAGATTGTGCATATTGATCTCATTGGACCAACTATGACAAAGGGTTTAAAAGGTCAAAAATACTTTATGTTATTAGTTGATGATTATACAAGAATGACTACATTTTGCTTTCTCAATAATAAGTCATAAGCTTTTGAAAACTTCAAGGTCTACAAGAAATTGGTTGAAAATGAAATGGATTCAAAAATCAAATGTTTGAGATCTTATAATGGAGGAGAGTTCACTTCAAAGTAATTTATGGGCTACTGTAGCAAGCATGGAATAAAAAGGAAATTATATGTTGCTAGGACACCTCAACATAATGGAATTGTTGAAATAAAGAACAGGACAATACAGGAAATGGCTCGAACAATGTTAATGGACTCCAAATTGACATATATATTTTGGACACATGTAGTGCATACAGTGTTTCACATTCAAAACAGAGTAATGCTCATAAACAACACTGACAAAACTTTGGTCTATATAAATAACATTGATTGTTGATCTCTATAATATTAAGGATGTGAAGGATGATTGATTATGAAGGACTAGACCATAATTGATTGCATTGGCTAACACCCATGTTAATCAAATGTGGATGGATCATGAAGATATAATGGACGTTTCAATGTGTGATAACATCAATATAAACATTTTTTTCATTTCATTGCAAATGGAAATTATTTGTCACTGTGGCAATCAATTTTCAATTAAATAATTCAATTGTTCCTTATGGTGTAATTGGGGTAACAAATGAGAATCGGTTGCACTATCACCAAATTAACTCTTGGTTCTTACAGTTGGTATACAAAGTATTTCTATTTGATCTCATTGGATTAAAACAATGTTATTGAAGAAGATTCTTTGTGAATTGGAATATGAATTAAGGGAGTCATACCATTGTTTTCTTGATACTTGGCTTTAGGACTATAGCCTTATTGTGAGGGGTAGAATCGTAACACCCCCTGGTGTGTGGTGGTTTCTTTTTTAATTCTAGTTCTAAATATCTATTAGAGACTTGTAATATGATGGAATCATTATTCCCCCTTACTAACTCTTAATTTTATATTGACCTACATTTATAAATGAGATCCATGTGTTTACATAATAATTTTTCTGAGCGTCCTCTTGATGGCATTGTAAGAGGATGTTCCTTGGCATGCATGTATTACTAATTATGATTATTTAATGGAAAATATTAATGACTATGGATTAATACCTCCTTGATGATTTATGATTACTACCTAATGACTATTGATCAATGTTAATGATGATAGTGTCGATGACTATTCTCTATGCATATGTATTGGATAATTAGTATGAATAACTTTGTCTTTTCTAGTATTAGTTATTGTCCATGAATTTGGATGGTTGTTAGGAGACGGTATTTTGGACTCATCATCCCCTCAATGTTTTCTTCTATAGATGATTGGTTATGATAAACATAGAGAATATGGTTTATTGGATTATGATGAGAATTGGCATTCCTTATTGATGATTTAATTAGCATTGACATTATTTAATGATCATTATCTAGCACTGATATTCTTGACTATGATTATGTAGCATTGGTATTCTTGAATGTTGGTTACTAAACATTACTATTCCTTGATGTTGGTTATTAAGCATTTGTATACTTGGATGTTCATTATTAGACACTGATGATGGTTTATGATGAACCCCC
>JZKD02S2026653.1:616762-637259 GCA_000966675.3 Picea glauca
TATATATATATATATATATATATATATATATATATATATATATATATATATATATCCTTTTTATAGCATAGGTGGTACCGCAATCTCAAGAATCTTGGAGGACTTTGTCTCCTCTCATTCAATTGAACAAATCATTAATTCTTGGGAAAGGATGTTTTTTCTTAATGGTAGATTTATTCAAGCGTATTTAATCAATACAAAAACTAAGTGTTATTTCATTCTTCATAAAAATAATTTATGCTCGCCATGGTGAAAGACTAATATGAATGTATCATTTATCAAACATTTTTTGTAATTCCATTTTCACTTCCAAAAATTGTGGTGTACTAATATCGTATAGAGATTTATATGTTAAGCTCAACTATAAGGACAATATTTGTTGAAAAATCTACCTTTCCCTTGGGAATAAGTCCAAGCATTTTATTTATAAATACATCTTTGAACCCTTGTAACCCCAGAAAATATTCAATCTTTGGTCCCTTTTCCTTGTCATTGTGATATGAAATTTGGAATGCCTTGCACACCTTGTGTTCCCTTCATCATCAATACAATTTAACCTCTTATTATAACACCCAACTTTGGCATGATGTAACTCCAACCAATCTATCTTGATAAGCACATTATAAGATCTAAGAGGCAAGATATTCAAACTAAAAAAATGGAGAGTCTGTTAATATCCATTGGGTGTCTCTCTACAACCTCACTTGCCTCTTAGTTCTAGTGGCTAGTTGAACCAACTAAGGCTTGTTATTCTTTATCCACTCACGGCTCCAACTTTGAAATGCATTGCGTGTAATGTATCTATGACTGTATCCAATATCAATAAAAGCTAAAATAGATTGATACAATCCTACCTTGGACCTCAACCACGACAAACTAATGATATGATTGATAGTTCTTTGATGCTACATATATTCTTGGTGTATGCACAACATTATCTACAATTGTTTATTCTTAATCATTATTGGTGCTTATGGTATTTTTCCCCTCTCAACGAATAATGCTTGGTCATATGATGTTCTCCATATATGAAACAACATAGAGTTCATTCCCTCTTCCTCAAGTCTCATGTTTGTTGTGTCCCATTTTTGCAAGTTGTCTTGGATGGAAACATTTATGGGTATGTTGGAATAAGATTGGTTAATGACCCTTTTGTCTTATGTCTTATTTATCCTTCTTATAGTCCTTTCAACTCTTCTAAATGTATTTCCCACTCTTTGCTTGATCCTCACATTACTTATCCTTCTGAATTACCTAATGCAATGTCCTTGGCTCCATGATTTTAATTGGATTTGTGTGCATATGCTACAATCAACTTAAAATTTTAGTCTTATTGTATTTAACATATTTTAGAAGTTCCATGAAATTATTTTCATACTCATCCTAGTGATCATAGAGATATTTCTATTAAAATTATTTCATGCATTGTCTTTAGGTGATCTTCGCATCTTTAATCCTCTTCACATTTTTGTGATATTCCTACCATAAGGAATGTTTACTTGTGATATTGTAAATAGCCATATGTACCTTCATTTTCTCCAAATAATTATGAATTTGGAAATATTTACTCATTCCCAACACCCAATATTCTACTTGTGTCTAATATTACTTAGACATAAATGGCATATGGCTTAGCCTTGTTGATATCTCTCAATAAGCCATCCTAGTAGGATATATTTCCCTTGTGTCTACTCCCAAAGGAACGGAATTTTTTCATCAAAAATATTTGATGTATTAGTCTCCCTATCTGATAACTCAAATGACAAAGGGTGATAAGTATCATAAAAGAATGTAGTTCCACTAATATCCTTTGAAATTTTTGTTGGAATTCCTTTGGGCATTTCCCTTCCATCCTCTCTATTAATCTTATTTATATATTATAAATTCCTTTCATATTTTTAAGGATTTGGAGAATTTGATTATTAATCATGTTATTCTCTTCTTGAGATTTCATCAACCTCTCATTAAGGCCTCTTTTAGTCTCCACTAGTTTGGTAAACATTTTGTATTTTTTTTATATTCTTTTTACACCTCTTCAACATAGACATTTCCATGGAAGTTTCAATCATTTTATGAATCATCCACATTGTCAATTCAATGCCCTAATAAATCCTAGAGGATTTATTCCACAACAATGTTTGAAGCAAGATTCTTATTTAGTAGGTGGTAATATGAATGTCTTCCCTCTCAAAAGTTATTTCCAATGAATGTAAGATTTCCTTAAATGGATATCTATCCTCTCCATTATACCTCTTTAGAGCTTGGAAACTTTCTCAATTGAATTTTGATGAATATCCACTATTTGTAAATGTGTTGAACCTGCACAGAATAGATCTAGATAGAAAATAACACACACATTTGCAGAGAGAAATTGAGAAAAGAAGAAGCAAGAGAGAAAGAATGGAAGAATTCTCATTAACCAAATGAATAATGAATAATTCAGACATGATATAATTTGTATAACTCAACCAATGCGCACTGGACGAGAAGCTAATGCGCCATATACTATAGTGGTGGTCTAGAGTGATCTGGACACACACCAGCAGTTATGGTAGTAAACTGCCACCTAGTCTAGTCTCTCGGGAAGTAACGGGAGTGAAATGCCACCTAGCTGAGTTAACTAGTCTATCAGTCTTCAGTTAACTGACTGCAATAGAGTGAAGTGAGGAGGAGATCAGGGAATCATGGGTAATGTGCTAGTCTGGTGATGATACCAAGAAAAATGAGCATTAACTGGTGATGATCCCAATGTTTCATGGTGACAATACCAATGTAGCATCTAGACTCCACTCAACTGATCAAACTGAAGTAAAAAATGAAGAGAATATTCTACCTAGAGGAATATTCTTCATAAATATAGGAGACTAAATAATGACTAATAAACATAGGAAAATCCTTAGGAAAAATAAATCCTAGGTGTGTGTGAAGTAACTCCAACACCCCCCCTGAACATCACTATGGTGGAAATAAAGAATGGGTCCCGAAAACGAGTCCATGTTAGGTACCCAAATACAAAGGATACACTGAAATAAAGTGAGGAAATAGGGAAAACCTCAAGGGAAAAACCCCCCCTCAATGCAAAATGTATGTAAAAGAAGAACTGAAAGTTGCTAGGCAATTGTGTCCTTCACTCCAAGATGAATTCGTAGAGAATGGAACTTCTTCTCAGTGAAGGTCTTGGTGAAGATGTCTGCAATTTGTTTTGTTGAAGAAAAAAACTGCAGGTCAATGATCCCCTTGTGTATTGATTCCCAGATGTAGTGCATGTGGATCTCGTTGTGCTTCATCCGCTACCTCTGAACTAGATCTCTACAGAACTTTAGAGTGCTCTAGTTGTCACACCAGATGATGATATGTCAATGAAACTAAATGCCCAACTCAATGAGAAAATGTTGTAGCCACATATCCTGAATGGTTATGTTAACTACCCCTCTATACTCTACCTCTGTTGAAGATAGAGAAATAGCATCATGCTTCTTTCTTGACCAATAGATAGGCCCGGAACCAAGACTGAGTGAGTAACCATATGTGGACTTGTGATCAGTGTTATTGCTAGCCTAGTTAGAATCAGTGAACCTGATGAGGTCCAATGTAGATTATGCTACATAATTAATCCCAAAGGTGATGGTGCCATGTATGTATCGAAGGATACGCTTTGTAGCCTTCCAATGTAGCTCATGCGGCTCCTGCATGAACCTATAGACTACTCCCATTGCATAGGAGAGGTATGGTCTGGAGTGTGTGAGATACAACAAGATCCCCACTATCTATCTATATAGTGTGTTGTCAACCAGTGGAGTGTCCCCTCCATCCTCAATTTTGACTACTGATAGGAAAGGAGTCAAAGCAAACTTGCAGTCTGTCATGTGAAATATCACAAGGAGATCTCGTGCATACTTGGCCTGAGATAGTTTGATGCCTGATGCATCCTGACTGATCTCAAGTCCAAGGAAGAAATGTAGTGGACCCATGTATGTCATCAAGAACCTGTCATGTATAATCCTATTGACTACATCAATCGCCAAAGTCGAGCAACCGGTGATCAACAAATCATTAACATACAGAACTAAGAGTAGAATTGAACCAGTCATCCTGAGCATGTAAACATTTGGGTCTGATTTACAACGTATAAAGTTATGTGACAACATGTAATATTCCATCTTGGCATACCATGCCCTCGGAGCCTACTTGAGGCCATAAAGAGACTTCTTCAGTCAACAAACCAAAGATGAATCCTACATAAATCCTCGGGGTTTCTCCATATAGATATCCTCAGAGAGATCACCGTGCAGAAATGAATTATGCATGTCCATATGATGGATTTCCCATCCCTTGTTCGTCGCAATGGCAAGTGCCAAACGTATGGAATCCATATTCACTATTGGAGCGAAGGTCTCATCATAGTCAATGCCATGCACTTGATGAAAGCCTTTGGAAACTAGTCTGGCTTTGAATCTCCTAATATGTCCATTTGTTTCTCTCTTGGTCCTATATACCCATCTGCACCTGACAATTTTCCTTCCAGAAGGAAGGGGAACCAGATCCCAAGTTTGGTTCTCTAGGAGAGAGTTGTACTCCTCCTGCATGGCGAATTCCCAAAATGGATTTCCGGCAGCCTCGACATAAGACTGTGGATATGAAAACTGAACCAAGAAAATATTCTTGGGTGGCAATGGTTCACTGGTACTGAGTGCAAGAGGAGGCTCCTCGAAATCATATCGATTCCTGCTAGTATCAGTTGGATCACCAACAAGATCCCCTTCATCCTGAAGAGTATTCTGGCCCCACTTGGGCCTCTGCTTTGGCTTTGCATCTGCATATGGATGCACCAATTTTGCATCTGACTGTATTGACTCTATATCTGGATCATCTGAATCCTATGAATCAGAACTCTCATATGAAGAAGAGTCGGCATATGCATGCTCATCATCTCAAACAGGTGGAAGAATAAAGGTGTCTTCATGCAGCTGTTGAGGTACATGCGAGACACTTTCCTCGAATTGGAAACTTTGCTCAATGATGAGTGGTTCCAACGAAATATAAATAAATCTATATCCCTTCACATCGTCAGGGTATCCAACAAAGATACACTCTATGCTCTCTAGATCAAGTTCCTTCCTCTTTTCAGAGAAAATCTGAGCCCATGCACGTGAACCGAAAATATGAAAGTGGGTCACTTCCAGTTTGAGGCCACTCCAAGCCTCATAGGGGCTCTTATCCTTGAAATATATATGGGGATATCTATTTTGGATGTATGTTTCACAATTAAGTGCTTCATCCCATAATCTCTGTGGAAGTGAATTTGCATGTACCATTCAATATTCCATCTCTTTTAGAGATCTATTTTTCCGCTCAGCAACTCTGTTTTGTTGTGGAGTATAGGGAACTTTGTGTTGAAACTAAATCCCTACCTCATGACAAATATTTTGAATATTCTCCCCTATTATTAGTTCGGAGGACTTTGATTTTCTTTCCATACTATGTCTCAACAAGGGCTTTGAAATATTTGAGGTGTGGAAAGAGCTCTGATTTTTACTTGAGAAAAAAAATCCATGTGAAGCGTGAGAAATCATCAACAAAAATGACCACGTACTTTGATTTTTTGATTGATGGGTGTGGAAAAGGGCCCATGAGGTCACTATGGATCATATCTAAAGGAGAGGAATCTCTCCGAGTCTTTCCTTTGTCAAATATCTCTTGAGGGTGTTTTCCAAGAACACATCCCTCACAAATTCCTTTGAATAAATGGATGTCTGGTAGACCATCAACCAATCCCTACTTGCTAATATGTTGCATATATCTGAAATTTAAATGTCCAAACCTTTCGTTCCATATCCTACTTGTTTCATCAGCATGGGTAAGCAGTGAAGTAGAATCTAGTTCAATAAATTCACAAAATGATACAATCTAGATTGATGATTTACATCACCGGTAGCAACCCTGGAATTGGTTTTCATGTCATCGATATCCATTACATCATGTGTGAATATGAATTTCTTTCCGGTGTTGGAATTTTCCATCTGATATACGGAGAGAAGGTTGACGGAAAGTTTGGGAACGTGCAGCACATTCTCGAAGCTTTCGTTTGTGAGTTCAATCCTTCCTTTTTCGGTGACCTCGACTGGAGATTTTTCCCCCATCAGAATGGAAGGAACTTTGCATGCATCCAATGAAGAATAGAATTTTTTTTGGCATCCATGTAGTGTGATGCTCCTGAATCTACGATCCAAGCATCGGGAGAGGATTTGATGGCAATCAAGGCATGGCTAGAATTTCATTTCTTAGGATTTTGATCTTTTGGCTTCTTCTTCTTAGCACCCTCAGGGATGCGATATCCAAGGTTATTTTGTTGAATTATTTGAGTCATTATATCTATCTATTTATGCATGCATGTGGATTCTGGATGGAATCCTTTATGGCAGTATGTGCATTTCTCCCCTTTTTTTCCCTTTCCACCTTTGGATCCAGAGGCATCGGTGAAGGGTTTTGAGTACCCTTCCTTCTTCAGATTTTCATGTGATTTTATTTTTTATTTATATTTAGATTTCTGATGTTCATGATCATTTCCATATTGTATAGTAAGTGCATGTGCCTTTGGGCCTTTTATTTTTTCCATGTTGATGAGCTTGGTCTGCTCTTGTGTCAGGGATTTGATAAATTCCTCAAGAGAAGGCATCTTCCAGGTGGGTCCAGAGGCAAATTTGAATGAATGGAATGTGGATAATAACATTGAGAATTTAGGACCAAGCTTGGACGGAATGGTGAGAATCATTTTTTTCTCCTCCTTAGATTTATCAACCCCGCAAATCTTGAGTTGCGACAGTAAATCCTTATATTTTGTAAAGAAATTTTGGATATTGTCGAAGATTTTTGGATCCAATGTGAGAAATTACACCTCAATTATTTCTCCCCTCATCTCATCCTTTTTTCCAAAAATACCTTCCATGGTGGTCCAGGATTCATTGAGGGTTTTACAGGAAGGTATGTGAAAGAGGAGATCGGGAGAAATGAGACTCCAAATTGTTTTGAATGCTTCATCCATTTGATTTAGATACTTGTATTTTTCTATGGTTGATGTTGGTTCTATTTCTATGTTCATGGTTAACCTGTACAATCCTCTTCTTCGAATATACATGATTATCCTCTCCTTCCATGAAAAGTAATTGTAAGGTGTAAGAATGAAATCTTTTGGGAATTCCATTTTTTCGTTGTCTTCAATATTTGGTACATGCAAAAATAATTTGGTGTGTATTTTGCTTAGAAGTTTGTCAGTTGTGATACTATGTAAATGTGTTGAACCTGCACAAAATAGATCTAGATATAAAATAACACACACATTTTCAGAGAGAAGTTGAGAAAAGAAGAAGCAAGAGAGAAAGAATGGAAGAATTCTCATTAACCAAATGAATAATGAATAATTTACACATGGTATACTATGTATAACTTAACCAATGTGCATTGGAGGAGAACAAAATGCGCCATAGTGGTGTTCTAGAGTGATTTGGACACACACCAACAGTTATGGTAGTAAACTGCCACCTAGTCTAGTCTCTTGGGCAGTTACGGGAGTGAACTACCATCTAGTTGAGTTAACTAGTCTATCAGTCTTCAGTTAACTGACTGGAACAGAGTGAAGTGAGAAGGAGATCATGGAATCATGGGTAATTTGCTAGTCTAGTGATGATACCAAGAACAATGTGCATCATCTAGTGATGATCCCAATGTTGCATGGTGACAATACCAATGTAGCATCTAGACTCCACTCAACTGATCAAACTAAAGTTAAAACTGAAGAGAATATTCTCCCTAGAGGAATATTGTTAGCCCTTGACCACATTTTGAGGACTCTTGGTCATTTTTTACCATTTTGGGACTTCAACAGGTTGTCGAAGGCGAAGCACAATTCGAAGCAGAGATCGCGGGATCTCGGCCCCTTTTTAGGGATTTTTGGGTTTTGGGCTTATGTAATGGGTATGGGGATGTCGTCCCATGGGTTTACCCATGCTTAGGCCTATTTTGTAATGAATAAATAGAAGTCTAGGCGATGTAAGAAGTAGTGACTAGTCAGTGTGAGCCATTGTTGCTAAGTGAAAAAGTAGATCTGTGTGATTTGGCTTTGTGCACACTGTGTGATACTTGCAAGGCTAAGTGCAAGCGACTGTAAAAGACTGTGTACGGATCTGTGCCTAGATATACTCGGGGAAGGAGGATATGGTGAGGTGCGCAGATCTCATGTCCTCTACGGAGTTGATTTGGAGTCTTTATGCATGTAAGAAGATTGAAATAAGCTAATAAAGAAGACGAAGAGTTGATGGATGTAGCCCCAGGGAGGGGGTGAACCATGTATATCTTGTGTTACAAATTCGTTGTGCTTTATGATTGCTCTCTTGTTTATGTGATTCAATGCTTAGTGTGTTGTTAGATGATAGATGAATTTGATATGATAGCTTAGTGATGAATAATGTGAATGAATGCTAGATATGATCTATGTTGGTATGCTTAGTGCTTGAATCCATTGGATCTGTGTGAATGTTGCGTTGATATGTTGTTAGGGTTTAGTTGCGTTGTGAACTAAGGATGGATATTAATGAACTGTAATTACTAAGTTCTTTGTTAAGGTGTTACAATCACACATCTGTGTCCCAGCTAAGTTTGTAGAAATACGAGTATTGTAACCACCCCTGCCTCTACCTCGGGTGAGACTTCATCTGCTTCGTAGGTGTTTCCGAAAGGGATGGTAGTTAGGATTTTGTTGGTGTGTTGTTGTAGCATTGAACCCCGGTTCTACCCCTGTGCCAACAAATGGTTCCGTTGTCGAGACCTGAAACTATGATTGTTGGGAACTGAGGAAGAAGAAGTTATGTGCGAATATCTGACCTGAAACTGTCATTGTTGGGAACTGAGGAAGAAGAGGCGCTATGTGAAAATCTGACATGAAACTGTGAAATATCTATGCGTAGATATTTTTCCCTGGTGTGTCATACTCTACTTGGATTGTAAAACTATGTGTTGAGAAGAGAAGTCTGATCTGAAGAAAAGAGGTAAGATCTTGAAGATTTGTGCTCTGAGAAAGGTAAGAATAGTGAGAAATTTTGATTGAAAAAGGTAAGATAAGTAGAAATTATTGTTTCAAAAATATGGATCTAGGTATGTCTGATAAATTTTGTCCTAGCCTAAAAACTAGAAAACATATAGAAGAAAGAAGATTTTATATGAGTAGATATGATAAGAATAGTGAAAGATATGTTCTTCCTATGCATAGAAAGAATGTTTGGACTAACAAATGGATGTGGGATCCTAGAAAGAATTTTTTGCAGGTTAGCTACCATGATCCTAGTGCACAATACAGGAAAGGATGGGGATCATTTAAGAAGAGAGGATTAACTCTTTGTTATAGTTGCAAAAGGTCAGGACATCTTGCTAAGGAATGCCCTGGTAGAAGACCCAGTTGTCTTTTTTGTAAAGCTATGGATAATGAAGTTCTGGATTGCCCTAGAATGATTTCTAAGGTTGAAAGAATGAATATGAAACAAGAAAACCCTTAGGAAAGTCAAGAAACTAAGATCATGGCAGAACCCCCGAAAGAATCAGAAATTGTACTATTGAAAATGAAAGAAACCTTGAATGATCACAAAAACATCAACTTACTAGAGATCTTCAAAGAAAAAGAATGCATAGAAACAAGAATAGGAGATTTCGACATTGACTGTGTTCTAGATGAGCAAACACAAGTGAATATCATGACAAAAATAACTTGGGAAATTTTAGGAAAGCTTGTTATGATTCCTTCATTGGAAGGAATAGGATTATTTAAAGGAAAGTTGTTAACCCTATGTGGAAGACTTAACCAGATATCTATGAGTGCTCATGGAACCTCGACAGAAGAAGATTTTGAGGTTGTTAAATTTATTGAGAACAGCTCCCCATTTTCTATGTTACTAGGAAAACCCTGGATCGAAAAGGGTCAAACCAGAAGAAAAGAAGAGGAAGTATTAGAGAAGAATAAGTAAGAATTAAAAGATTTCATGACTAGGAGGATATCACATTTTATTGAAGAATAAGATAACAGGTCAAAGTTATTCAGAATCAGAAACTTGGATGTCTAAGTTGAAAGGACACACGAGGACTTGAGACACCTATCTGTATAGGAGAGTAGAGCACCTACACCATACAGAGAAGAAGTATTTCCCTTGAACCCTAGTAAATACCATCAACAATGTGAAGTTACTATGCCCATAGAAGATCAGAATCAAAATGGAAAGAGGAATATTGAGACAAAGATCACTAGGAAGAAGGCTAGGAAGCTCAATAAGAAGAAAGAAAACATAGAAAAGTTACAAAAAGTTCCAGAAGGAACTACACAGAAGGAAGGATTCCAGAATCTGAACTTCATCGGGATACCAGTGCATCACAGCATGGCACTTCGCCATGGCGAAGCAATATGATCATTGGAGGCATTATAAACATTATCCCGATGACCTGAATGGTTAGAACAGTAGTTATGGTCAAAAAGCTCGCCATCAGACCATTGGGACCGCGCTGTAATATTAAAAAATGCATTAATGAAGTCTTCTCGCCCGTTGGAAATATCTATTACCTAGTTGTGTACTTATTTTGTCGAGCCTTGCACCGAGAACACTTTTTCCACACTTTATTATATTAGCTCACAGATTAGTTGATTTCGCGCATTGATCATCGAGCTATCACCATCCATCCTGTTGCATTGAGTAGTTTCTATTCAACCTGAGATAGTCATCCATGAGCGTGTAAGTGTGAATAACTTAGCGCAGTTGAAGAGTCTGTGAAGGAGATACTCATCGACCTCATGATTGAAAAGGCAATTTTTGTGGGCGTACAAGATTCATCGACGAGAGGAGTGAAAGCCTCCTCGTCAACTACTCGCGGATCCGGACCATCCCAAGCTGCAACTGAGAAAAGAACCAAGTATAGATATGACTTAGAAAATGTGAAGTTATTACCATCCATCCTACCTGAGTACATACCACCCCTGGTCAGTGTAGTGAGTGGCGACAGTTTCCCGAGGGACTTCAACTACACCATCATCATTGTGTATCTCTCGAAGGGGATACGCGCAGTCAGACCACATCTAGAGAGGATTCCAACCTTGAATATTAGTGACTATAACATGGGAGACCATAATAGTTATGGCATGCTCACACCTCACAAATATCTAACCAAGATGAAGGGAAAGAAGACGAAAATCATCCCTCAGTCGAGGACCATGAACCTCGTGCAGTCCACCCTTTTGAATGTAATGAAGATTCCACATTTTAGAAGGAACCAGGAGGTTAACGTCTACGTTAATATCCTTCTATCATGCTTCCAAGGTGGCTATTTATGGTTGGATAGACATATCACTGTCGATCCAATGTTGATCCATAGGATCACTGGACTGAGCATGCAGGGACCAGACGCACAAGAATTCTACCCAAGAAAAGCTGCAAACCGCGCCTTAGCACAGACAATTAAAGAAACATACGGCGATGTTGAGAAGGGGATGCGAAGCTACAAGGTAGCCTCCATCCATAATGGCACAGTGTGCCTAGCATGCCAATTAATTGCAGGAAAGCTAGTAAGAAAGAACAGACCCATGCAGGTTACAGGGTTTGTCATTGACCTCACTGGGAAATGTGTGGAAGGCCTACAGATGAACTAGGCGAAGTACCTAGTTAACCAGCTCAAATTGGATTTCCGCGAAGCTTAGGATTAGGGCTATGAGTTTCACTTTAGCTGGCTCCTGATCCTCATCGCATTTACTTCTTGGGAGATGCTAGAAGGTGCAACCTTTCCTGAGATCGAGCCATTCAAGCTGCTCACTACAAAGTTCACCATGCTCTGGTATTCGAGCAATATGGGAAAGCAGTGGTAGTCAAACGCAATATTTCATACCTACTACCTACAGCTTAGGAAGGCTATTGATTCCTTCCCTCGTATGACGTTGAACACCTTAGACAGGTTCAGACCTCTTATGAAGTTCTGCGTAGATAGGCATTTTATTCATATTACTACTTGCGCTAATGAAAGAAAAGAAGAAATTCAGTACTACTACAAGCTCACTACAGAGGACCTGGAAGAAATCATTAAAGACTAGCCTGCATAACTCCTTATCCATCCTAACCCTACAAAGTTGTCTGACCCGGGCCTCATTGGAAACCCAGTGGTTACTCGCAAAGAGTATGATGCCCCAAGCAGCAGCAGGAAGAAAAAGAAGAAATATGTACAGGAAGTACACAGTACATCAAAAGAGACCGCATCTGAGTCACCTAGTAGAGGAGGTGATGACAAAGTGAACAAAGAGGGAAAATAACAAGAAGAAGATAAGAAAGGCGAAGTAACACCACCACAAAACCTCTCTGATGACACCTATCCATCTAACAAAAGGAAGGTTTCCCCCACAAAACCTTCATCATGGAAGAAGTCCAAATCCAATAAACCAAAGATGCAGAATGTACTCACGTTCGACAACTTTGACTTCATTATTTCAGTTGTAGGAGATGCCTCAGAAGAGATTTTGCAAAGAAACGAAGCAAAACAAGAAGCCATGTATGATAGAATTGAAGTAGAACTAAGAGGTGTACAGCAAGCCCTTTATTCGAGCCGTGTAGTTTCCACTGTGCCCCCTCCCTCATAAGAACCAGAGTTGGGACATGAGCCTGCTCAACTCCACAGACTTGCTGATTTGATTGAAGCCCGCCTTCATCGAGCATAAGAAGAGAAAGACTAGGCCACAGCGACCCTGAAACAAGCACAGGAGGAAGTTATAGAGCAATGCAGGATTGTGCAACAGGAGAAGGATTCTCTTCAAGCGAAGTTCAAAGAAGAGAGAGCGCAGATCCAGCAGGAGAAATAAAAGATTCTCGTGGAACAAGTCGGAGTAAAAGAAGCAGTCAACAGATCAATTTTCTCTATGACGGGCTTGGAGCAGAAGGAGAAAGAACTAGTAGAACACCAAGTAGCACAGCTTTCATAAACCATCCAGCATATTTAGCAGATAATCACAGATCTGGAGCTAAGAACAGTGCCTGGTACTTCGCAAGATGTGTGAGATCAAAGAGAAGTGAATGCTCGAGGCGCAGTTGAAAGAATCAAGGGCCTCGCCATGGAATGGAAACAATTGAGTGATCGTAGTGCCCAAACATATGAGCAAATCATTGAGGATGTTGAATTGAAGGCACTGGAGTCACAGCTCCAAGAGGCAAAGCAGCAAGCAGAAACAGTACAGGCGCAGTTGAATCCCCTGTCAGCCATTGAGAGGATGAAGTGATCCCAAGAACAGCGCACTACCTAGCAGCAGATCCAGACCATTTAAATAAAATTCATGTAAGTAACTCAAAGGCTCCAACCAATATAAGACGAGGCTTACCAACTATTCATAGAGATCGAATCTGAGGAGTAGAACTGGAGAAAGTCATCACTACAGTTGAATAGTGCTCAAAGGGGCATGTCAATGAAGAAGTAATACAAGAGTTCATTGAGTAGGAGGCCATGGCACAGCAACAGGTCGAAGCCACTCAAGGCTTATGAGGTAGAGCTACCCAGATCAGAGTGACTCAGGATGAGTCACAGGTGAGTGTTGGGGGCATGCTGGCCCTTGACCAAGTTTTGAGGACTCTTGGTCATTTTTTACCATTTTGGGACTTCGATAGGTTGTCGAAGGCGAAGCGCAAGTCAAAGCGGAGATCAAGGGATCTCAGCCCCTTTTTAGGGATTTTTGGGTTTTAGGCTTATGTAATGGGTATGGGGATGTCATCCCATGGGTTTACCCATGTTTACACATATTTTGTAATGAATAAATAGAAGTCTAGGAGATGTAAGAAGTAGTGAATAGTCAGTGTGAGCCATTGTTGCTAAGTGAAAAAGTAGATCTGTGTGATTTGGCTTTGTGTGCACTATGTGAGACTTGCAAGGCTAAGTGCAAGCGACTGTAAAAGATTGTGTACAACTTTATGCCTAGATCTACTCGGGGAAGGAGGATCTGGCGAGGTGCCCAGATCTCCTTTCCTTTGCGGAGTTGATTTGGAGGCTTTGTGCATGTAAGAAGATTTAAAGAAGATAATAAAGAAGACGAAGAGTTGGTCGACATAGCCCCAGGGAGGGGATGAACAACGTATATCCTGTGTTACGAATGCTTTGTGCTTTATGATTGCTCTCTTATTTATGTGATTCAATGCTTAGTGCATTGTTAGATGATAGATGAATTTGATATGATAGCTTAGTGTTGAATAATGTGAATGAATGTTAGATATGATCTATGTTGGTATGCTTAGTGCTTGAATCCATTGGATCTGTGTGAATGTTGCGTTGATCTGTTGTTAGGGTTTAGTTGCGCTGTGAACTAAGGCTTAATATTAACGAACTGTAATTACTAAGTTCTATGTTAAGGTGTTACAATCACATATTTGTGTCCCATCTAAGGTTGTAGACATCTGAGTCCTACAACCACCTCTACCTCTACCTCGGGTGAGACTTCATCTGCTTCACAGGTGTTGCTGAAACGGCCGATAGTTAGGATTTTTTTGGTGCATTGTTGTAGCATTGAACCCTGGTTCTGCCCTTGTGCCAACAAATATTCTTCCTAAAATATAGGAGATAGAATAATGACTAATAAACATAGGAAAAACCTTAGGAAAAATAAATCCTTGGTGTGTGTGAAGTAACTCCAGCACTATTTATCTCATACACAAAGTATGTGCTCAATGTTGCTTACCATCAAAATGGTACTTAGTCAATTTTGGAAGAAGTGACCTTTCACTAATACATGAAAATCATGTCATGCATTACGTTAATAGTGGAATGGAAGTTCGTCATTTTTTATAAATTGACCATTCCACTAGCACTATAATTCAATTAGTTTTATACCACTACAATTGATGATTCGATTGACATTGTTTTATTGTGGGAATGCCATGGAAATTTCATGCAATCTGATTATTCTGTTAACTCAACAACTTGATATTTCTTCTACAATTATCCTCTATTATTCCACCAACACTACTTCACTCATGAAATGGATTTACTAGAAGAATTGGACTTAGTCATTTCTATCACCCTAATTATTCTACTAATACATTTAATTGGTAGAATGATACTTAACCTAATTTAGGTATCCCAATAGCAGTGGAACTATAACCAAATGTGTCCAATATTGCAACAAAAATGGAAACATAAACTATAGTAAGTTAGAAACAATGGGGGCACCTACGAATGTGACTAATTGAGGAAGATGTCTCCTAGAAACAATATAAACTAGTTGATTTTATTGATAAAATGATAGAGATACGTAAGAGAGGGGGAAAGCCCATATTTCTATCCTTAGAAGAGGAAAAATCCTAATAAATTCCTAACTAAATATTTAAGTCACTAAAGAAGTCATTGGGCCCTTATTATACTAAAGTGGTTTTTTTAAATATAACATTATTACAAATGTTTATTTTTATCCCTTAACCCAACACCCGGCAGTTAATTCCAAATAAATCACTTATTGAATTAAAGCATAGCTAATCAAATAAACATGTAATGGAAGTATAAATAAGGAAACCAAAATCTCACACATACGACATAAATATTTTTGGGTAGAAACCCCTGGAAAAACCATGGAGGGAAAACCAGTACTCGGATGCTTTTATTAGGGTCAAATTAAGGTTCTCGTAATAGGGATAATAGCCCACTGAGAGAAATACAACTACAAAAAAACAGGGAAATTTTTTCTCTTTCATACAACCCAGATCTTGCATGCTTTTTGAGTTGTGTTTGCCTTCCCTTTGTCACACCCACATATACGTCATCTCCAATGTCACTCACATACATGTACGGAAATATTGTATGGCATATTTTGTATTGCGCTACACTTTCCTCTAGATTTTTTCAACTTAAATGCACATGTGGTTGCCTATGCTCTCTCTTCTCCTTAACATGTATGATCTCTAGATGGAATTCCTTCTCCACCTATCCAAGATCTTGAATCATAGTCCTTCGCAATTCAACCCTCCCTGCATCAACACTTGGACAAAATATCTTCACCCAATCAGTGAGATCTCCTCACTCTTGTGTAAGAAAAAGTCCTTCTTTGCTTCTACACTCTCAACAGACTTCACACTAGAAAATTTATTTATTCACTTCTAATCTCTCAATTGACTCCACACTAGAAAATGTCCTTCTTTGTTTCTCTATGTAAAAGTCCCACCTTGGTCTCTCACCAAAATTATGACCTTAGTATCTCACCAAAAAGTGTCTTCTCCTTTACCCTAGACTTTATTTTATAATATTGAATTATAACCTAACCCTAGTCTCCAAAGTGATTGACAAATGAGGTTACTTCTCACCTCACTTGAGATCAATGGCTATAATTTACATGCTACTTAATTTTAGCATTTCCTTAAATAAAACTCAACTCACTAATAAAATAAATTTACTTAAATAATTACATTAACTAAACTAAAGTCTCGGACTTAAAAGGATTTCGATGACTTCCACGTGCTAGACACATGCCAATGTGGAAATGCCTATTTGATCCTACATGTATCAACACTCACTTATAGCGAGGAAGCTACTTCTCCCACATGAAGTTGGCTCTATCTTTTCTATCGTATCCTCTACCATGGATGCTCTCCAATCCTGTAAGGTACCAGATCTATTATATTAG
The DNA here is from genome assembly GCA_000966675.3 of Picea glauca. Classification (NCBI taxonomy): domain Eukaryota; kingdom Viridiplantae; phylum Streptophyta; class Pinopsida; order Pinales; family Pinaceae; genus Picea; species Picea glauca. Next base: position 633,426 of record JZKD02S2026653.1, read on the forward strand.
TAGAATAGAGAAATAATGCACAGAAAAATACTGAGATAGAAATAGAATACGGAGATATTGCAGAGATAACAGTGGAACAACAAATTATATGGAACCACAACACTAGAATTATACCTTTATTGATAGGAAACAATGTTCACTTGCATTTTCGAGGGGGAAACCTCCAGCAGAGTAGATTTCTATTACAATAATTTTCCAAGACAAAACTTCTCATACCCTCTACTCTTATTTATAATATATCTATCTATCCAAAAGAACAATCTAGAGAAATATCCTTCTAGAAGTGAAAGCTTCTATTAGGTCTTCTTACAATTGACTTATTCCTCCTTATTTCTAGGCCTTATTAATATTGACCTTTATTACATAGAAATATATTATTCTGCCCACTTGAGGGCTTAGGTGGGTTAGTTCCCTAAAAAATCCACCTAATTGGTTGTTCCCTCTGACATGAAATCTATCCATGCCATCTTGCATGGACCTGTATTCGAAGACTTCCCTCAGATCATGCTCCTAGAATCCTCCTGCTCCTGAGCATCCTACATGGTCATCTTGTACCATGACTCCTCTTTAATAGACTTGGAAGGTTGTTCCTTCCCACCTGAACCTAAAGGTTGATTCCCTCTAAGCATCTCAACCTTCAAAGCTACTTCTCCTTGTTCTCTATCACTCTATTTCTTTACATTGCTCACATAGGTTGGTCCTTTAGCCTATAAAAGTTTATCTCTCTAAATTTTAGAACAGCTAATGTGTTTGAGTTATATCCTTTGGGATTGATCAGTGCCTTTCCATCCTGGAACACTACCTCGAATCCCTTCTTCTCAATCACTAATACTGAGAGCATACTCCTCTTGAGTTCTGATGCCCATAGCACGTTTGTCACTCTCACCACACCTCCTGACTCCATTTGGAATGGCATTGTTCCAAATCCCTTCACCGCATGTTTGTTCCCCATACCAAGTTCCACATGCATCTTTGAGTCAGAATCTGTGAATATCTTGAAAAAATCCCATGCTCTTGTCATATGACATGTGGCTCCATTAACTATGAACCATGCACCAGCTAATATGGTCCCTAAGGAAGTCTAGGAAACAAGTAATAACTTTGTTTGTTCAAAGTTCTTGTTAAACTCATCCATTTGATTATTTTATGACGTAGATACCTCTGGTTGTGTTTCATTTCCTCTCCTTGTTCTTATTCATACATTGACATGCATAATGCCCAAACTTGTGACATGAAAATCACTTTGCTTTGATCATGTCCTTCTTCTTTCTGTCTTGAGAGCTAGACTATCGACTAGAAATATTCTTGAACTTTCCCTTCTTTGTATGACTAGCAATAGCAAGGTTCTCATCATTATTGTGCCATCCTCCATTCAAATATTCATCTCAAAGTTCTTCCTAAAAAAAATCATCCCACAACCTTGACCAATCAGGGAGCATTTCTCGTGCCACAATTCCTTTTATGAACAGTGTCCACTCCTTCCTTAATCCTTTGAGCATCATCCTCACCAAATGTGAATCAGCCAATGTCTCCCCAATAGTAGTCAGTTCATGTTGAACCTTTCAGATATGGGTGAGATAACTTGTCACCATGTATGATCCTCTCATCTTTGTGTCTTTGAGCTTCTCTCTCAGCAATATCTTGTGATTATCATTCTTTCTCTGAAATAAACTCTTCAGAGACTCCCACATGTACCTGCAAGTTGTCTTCCTTGATAAATGATTGATCAAGTGATCCTTCACTCCATATAGAAATATGTGCCTAGCTTTCACATCCTTCTAATTATGGATGACCAGTTCTGCTATATCAGTTGGAGGAGTTATCTGATTATTAGAAAATTCCCAGATGTTTTTCTCCATCAAGACTAATATGATCCTCTCCTTCCAAGGACTATAGTTAGAAACCCCATCCAACATATCCTCAAATCGCAACCCATTTTCCATCTCAAAAATATGATTTGATAACCCTCTGTTGAGACTTCCCCTATATTGTCTTGTACGACCATGTATGCACCTATCACCATTGCAACCCGTGTATGTACATACCTTCCCTTATTGATTCCCAAGTATGTACGCACCTGTGATTACTACTCCATGTGTATATGCACATATATCCAAAGGGTCCCATGTATACACGTGTACGTTACTTATGTGACCCGTGTACAATTTCATAAACCTACAAAATCCTAGTTTTGGCTCAATACTACTATTTCCCTAAAATTTGTCCTTCAACTTCCGCTTGTTGATTATAGATATAACAAGATCTCCTTGCAAATCAGAGAGATCTACCTTCAATTATTATGGATATGATATTTGGCTTCTTTTCAAAGCATGTGCTCTTATACCATGTTTATTTTTAACCCTTAACCCAACACCCAGTTGTTAATTCCAAATAAATCACTTATTGAATTAAAGCATAGTTGAGTAATCAACTAAACATGCAATAGAATCATAAATAAGGAAACCAACTTCTCACACACAAGACACAAATACTTTTGGGTAGAAACCCCTAGAAAAACCTTAGAGGTAAAACCAATACTCATATTCTCTTATTATGGTCAAATCAGGTCTCCCGTAACAGGGATAATGGCCCACTGAGATAAATACAACTACAGAGAAACTTGGAAAAGTATTCTCTATCGTACGAACCCGATTTGGAACGCTTTTCAAGGTGTATGCACCTTCCCTTATTCATGCCCACGTATACGCACCTATCTTCACTATTTCCCACGCACATGTATAGAAATATTGTACAAAAACTTTCGTACGACACTACACTTTCCTCTAGCTTTTGTTAGCTGAAACCCACATGTGGTTGCCTCTGCTCTCTCTTCTCCTTGACCTATATGATCTCTAGATGGAATTATTTCTCCACCTATCCAATATCTTGAATCATAGTCCTGTGTGATCCAACCCTCTTTGCATCAACACTTGGACAAAATATCTTCACCCAATCAGTGAGATCTCCTGACTCTTGTGTAAGAAAAAGCGCTTCTTTGTTTCTACACTCTCAACCAACTCCACACTATAAAAGGTCCTTCTTTGCTTCCTTATGTAAAATCCCCACCTTGATCTCTTGCAAAAATTTTGACCTTTGTATCTCACCAAAAACTTTCTTCTCCTTTACCCTAGCCTTGTTTTTATAAGATTGAGTTATTGTTGGATTACTGAGAGGGGGGTGAATTAGTAATAGAGAAATTTGATCCTTTTTCACCATAAAATGCAAGTGTTGTATAAATGTAGCATTATCATCCAATAGTTGCAGAGTAAATAAAAAATGAACAAATGAGAAATCACACACATACACAGTACATCAATGTTTTACGTGGAAACCCAAAGCGAGATAAAACCATGGAATGTTTTTTCTTATATGTCTTTAAGAATTACATTCATTGGAAGCACCAACTTCCTTTGTTTTCCAGCTGCAACTGGAAGGAGGCTCCAACACCCTAGTTTCTCATGCTACAACCTAAGGGAATCTCCAACTCCCCAATTCTCTGGCTACAACCAGAAGGAGGCTACAAACAGAAAGAGGCTACAACCCCCTATGTTCTTCGGCTACAACTGGAAGGTGGTTAAAACCACCTGTCCTTGCCTCGTCCAATCACCCTGACGTAGAAGTAGAATGATGGAACCCCTGCCACACTATCACTATGAGATCTACTGTTGTAAGCTTGTACAAATCAACCTGTACCATAAACAAGTGCATCAACCATGCACCAACATGTACCATCAACGAGTGCATCAACCATGCACCAAATATGTACCAATCATGCATCAAATACACATAAACTATAACTCATCAATATGTACCAACATCATCAACTATACACCT
>JZKD02S2026653.1:650508-665694 GCA_000966675.3 Picea glauca
GTGGGGTAAAAGGAGGTTTCCCCCTCGAAGAGGCTTATTATCTGAAATTATCTCTTTTTCAAGGCATTGAGTACTTTTTCTGAGGTTTTTCTATGCTATATTGGTATTTGGTTCTAAACAGCATCACTTAATATGTTTTTCTACAATGGAAAAATTATCCTCCACAATGCTAAGTATAGTTTGCATCTCATGTAGGGTGTCAACAATTATAGGGACTCTAACTATTTGAATGAACTATTCCTTAGATGATTAGGGCTCCCAACCATATAATTCCTTGAAGGGGATTTTCGTAAAAGTGTGGTAGATAGTTGTTGGACATAAATTTTCCATGAGAATAACTAAGTTATGGGAGTTGTGCCATAACAGACGAAAGAGTAAAAGGTAGGACTAGAGCACATGGAAAGGATTCATTTTGTAGTACAAAAGTAGGAAAAGCAGCAGTTCGGTGCAAAAGTAGGAAAAGTGGCAGATCAGTGCAAAAGCAGGAAAAACAGCAAATTAACGCAAAAGTAGGAAAAACGGTTATGACCCATGAGGGTTTTGGCGATAAGTTGTTATGAACCATTAGGGTTTTGAGCCCTGCTTCTTTGTATAAATATGTAAAGGGTCAGGGAATATTAGTTTGGCTAAGAATAAGAGATTAGGTTTCTCATTAGTGATGAATAGAGTTATGCTCGAGGTTTTGGGGAAGATCTTTCATGGATAGAAGAATATCTGAGAATTTGCAGAGAAAGGATCGCACTGCAGAGAGGCTAGGAAGGTTTGTGGATTACAATATATTGTATCTTTTGTAAGCGCAGTGCACAAGCCTGAGTTGATTATTGCATGAAGACTAATATAAGAATTCATTCGTTATGGACATAGCCCAACGATTGGGTGAACCAAATTAAAATCATGTGTCTAATGTGTTTGTTGATGTGATTATTTTTGGATGTTATGTTCATGCATGATTAGTATAGATATGTTTAACATATGGTTGATGCGAAATAATAATGAATGATTCATTGGGTTGGTTATGTCGTGATCTATGTTATATTGTTTTTGCACACTAGGGTTTAGGGTATTGAATGAATCTTAGATGGGTTAATGTTACACAATTTTTACGGTAAAAGTAATGAATTTTTAGTTGACGGAAGCCATGCATAGGGTTTTGTTGGCCCTTGAACAATTTTGAGGAAACACTTGGTCATATTTGACCGTTTTTGGAACTTTGGCAGCTTGTAAAAGATGGAGTGCAACGTGAAGTGGAGATCGTGGAAGACAGACCCCTTTCTTCGGTCCTTTTTGGGTTTTGGGGATAATGTAACGGGTATGGGATGTCGGCCCATGGGTTTACCCATGTTTAGGCCTATTTTGTAAAGTATAAATAAGTATCTAGGCAATGTAAGAGAGGTCAATAAGCTAAGTGATAGTAAATGCTTTGTGTATACTATGTGACCGACTTGCAGAGTTGAGTGCAAGTGTTGTTAGTGCTGAGTGCACGGATTGTAAGAAGGCTTTGTGCTAGATCTACTCGGGGAAGAAGGATCTGGTCAAGTGCGCGTAGATCTCATGTCCTATATGAATTACAAGTTTGAGCTTTGTGTTGTAATCAGATTGACCAAAGCTAATAAAGAAGAAAAAGACTTTGTGGACGTAGCCCCAGGGTGGGGGTGAACCACGATAAACCTGTGTGTTGTGCTCGGTGCCTCGACCTAATGTGTTCATCTCTTCCCATGTGTTGTGTTTTGATATGATTATGCTATGTGCTTTTCTATGATATACTTAGATAGATCTACTTTTCTTTGTGATTCTTAGATGTATGGGTGTAGATATGACATATATGAAAGTGTCGAGTGCTAGACCTATTTTGATGTTGCTAAGTGCTAACTTAACCTAGATCTAAGTGAATGTTTCGGTGCTCTGCATCATCTGCGGAGTGCCATGAGGGTTAAATACTGATGAATGATCTATGCTAAAATGTTGATAAGTGTTATAATCACATATCTGTGTCCTAGCTAAGGTTGCAAACACCTGAGTCTTGCAACCACCCCTCCCTCTACCTCAGGTGAGACCTCATCTGCTTCGCAGGTGTTTCTGAAAGGGCTAGTAGTTAGGGTTTTTTTGGTGCGTTGTTGAAGTGTTGAACCTTGGGTCTGCCCCTGTGCCAACAAATGGTTCCATTGCCAGGACCTGAAACTGTGATTGTTGGGAACTGAAGAATAAGAATCTTTGTGCAGAAAGATCGTCCTGAAATTGTAAAATCTTTGTGCATGGACCTGCTCCCTAGTGCACAGTGATCCACTTGATCCGAAAAGCTCTGTGTTGAAGAAGGAAGGACAGATCTGAAGAAAAGAATTCAAATTTGAATGATTTGTGCTTTAAGAAAGGTGAAAGTGGAAGTTTCTAAGTTAGATCTACAGAAAGAGGTAATATTTGTAAGATTTGTGCTCTGATAAAGGTAAGAATAGTTAAAAGTTCTTAGATGTAGAAGCTTTGTAATCTATAGAAGTAACAGAAGTGAAATTTTTTGTTTCTAAAGTATGGATTTAGGTATGCTTGATAGATTTTTTCCTAGCTTGAAAACTAGGGCATTGTTAGATGAAAGAACGTTTGATATCAATAGATCTGATAAGAATAATGAAAGATATGTTATACCTATGCATAGAAAGAATTTTTGGACTAACCAATGGATGCAAGATCCTAGAAAGAAATTTTTGCAAGCTAGCCATCATGATCCTAGCGTGCAATACAAGAAAAGTTGGGGATCATGGAAGAGAAAGAGAGGATTAACTCTTTGTTACAGTTGTAGAAGACCAGGACATCTTGCTAAGGAATGCCCTAGGAGAAACCCTAGTTGCCTCTGTTGTAAGGATATGGACCATGAAGTACTGGATTGCCCTAGAATGATTACTAGACTTGAAAAGTTGAATATGGAGCAAGGTCAAGAGACTAATATTATAGAAGAACCCCAAAAAGAATCATAGATTATGTTACTGAAAATGAAAGAAACCCTGGATGAACATAAAGATGTCAGTTTGTCAGAGATCTTCAAACAAAAGGAGAAAATCGAAGTAAGAATAGGAGACTTCAACATCTATTGTGCTCTAGATGAGGGAACACAGATGAAGATTATGACAGAAAGTACTTGGGAAACCCTAGGAAGGCCTACTATGGTTCCTTCACTGTTAAGAATAGGGTTGTTTAAAGGAAAAATGGTAACCCTATGTGGCAGAATTACCCAGATAGCTATGAGTACCCATGGAGCTTCAACAGAGGAAGAGTTTGAAGTCATTAGATTTATTGAGGACCATGCCCCATTTCTAGCTTTGTTAGGCAAGATCTGGATTGAAAAAGACCAAATCCATAGAAAAGAAGAAAAGGAAGCCCTAGAACAGAAGAAGCAAGAACTCATGGAATTTATGACTAGAAGGATCGCCTACTTGATGGAAGAACAAGAGAACATATCTCAGTTGTTGAACACCAGGGACCTAGATGTTGAAGTATAAGAGAATTAGAGGAACCACAGAACACCAAAATACCTTGTCCATATGAGGAAGGAGTATTACCCTTGGATCTGAAGAAAGAACCTCAGCAGCGCGAAGTGACTATGTCGAGAGAAGATAAGACTCAGAATGGAAAAAGGATGACCAAGATGAAGCTCACTGGGAAGAAGGCTAGGAAGCTAAGTAAGAAGAGAGCCAAGATCGAAAAGTTATAGAAGGTTCCGAAGGAAACTTCCCAGAAGGAAAAATCGCAAGAATTGAGCTTCACCGAGATATCAGAACAGCAACATCTGGCACTTCGCCATGGCGCAGCAATATAGTCGTTGGATTGATATACCCGTTCCACCCTAAACAGATAGAAAAGTATTAAAGGATCACTACCAGACCGTTGGACTGTGCCATAACACATGGATCAATGTTCATGGAAGATTCATACCCGTTACAACTAGACCGTTGAAGAATTTCCTATTTAGATCATCGCGTCGTGCACGAAGAACACTTTTGCCAACTGAAAACTTGAAGCTCGCAGAACTTGTAATTGTATACAATGATCATTGCAAGCAAATCGCTCACCCTAGTGCAATGTTTTGAGATTATCGTGACTCTACTTATATTTCCCGAGTGTGTATGTCCGACGAGCTCACCATGCTTGAGGAATCCATCATAGAATTCCTTCTCAATTTAATGACTGAGAGAGTCATATCAGAAAGAAGAATGTCCACAGGAGTCCAAGCCTCATCGACGAGAGGAGTGTAAGCCTCCCCATCGACTTCTCGAGCTAGAACATCTCGAGTCGGTGCAGAGAGGAGAACTAATCATAAGGATGACATAGCCAACGCAAATTTAGTACCATCCATTCTACCAACTTACATACCCCCTCTGAGCGGTGATATTAATAGGGACAGTGTCCCTAGAGATTTTTAATAAACCCTAGTAACTGCAAATTTACGGAAGGGAGTACGCACCTACCGCGCAGATCAAGATAAGGTTACAGCGTTGAAGTTTTGCGACTTCAACCTGGGGGACCGTAAATTTTATAGCATGCTTGCCCTATATAAGTACTTGATGTGAACTAAGGGAAATAACTCGAATCTCATCCCACAGCAATGGATGATGAACCTCGCGCAATATACTCTGCTAAACGTTATGAAAATACCGCACTTCAGCAGACACCAGGAGGTGAATTCTTGTGTAAACTTACTGCTAGCAAGTTACCACGGAGGATACCTATGGTTAGATCGCCGCATAACTATTGATATGGAATTGATCAATAGGATCACTGGGCTTAGCATGCAAGGCCCTTATCCCCGTGAGTACTATCCTGGAAATATCGCAGACCACGCTCTTGCACAGAAGATAAAAGAGGCCTATGGCGATGTTGAGAAAGGTGAGATAGGCTACAAGGTAGCTTCTATTGAAAGTGGTGTAGTGCACCTCGCATGCCAGCTAATCACAGGGAAGTTGGTACATAAGAATTGACCAACACAAATATCAAGATTCGTAGTTGACCTCGCAGGAAAGTGTGCAGAGGGACTACAGATGAACTGGGCGAAGTACCTGGTGATCAAATGGAGATTGACTATAGAGAAGCTCAGGATCAGGGGCATGAATTCCATTTTAGCTGGCTCTTGATACTGATCACCTTTGTTGCATGGGAGCTACCAGAAGGCACAATTTTCTTGGACCTTGACCCTTTTGAGCCACTAGCTACGAAGTTTAGTACCTTTTGGTACTCGAACGACATGAGCAAGCAATGGCAATCGAATGTTGGTTTCCACGTATATTATAATCAACTGAAAGCAGCCATAAGGAGTGAACCATGCATAACCCTGAACACTTTACAGAGATTTCGACCTTTGATAAAGTTCAGCGTGGACCATCATTTTATATACCTAACCCACGTGCTAATGAGCACCAAGAATAGCTCCAGTCCTACTATAAGTTGATAGAAGAAGACCTGGAAGAGATCACCAAGGAGTGGTCAGCAGACCTCCTTGTTTCAGCAAACCCCGCAGAAATTTCAGACATCGACAGCCTAGAAGCTACGCAAGATATACCTGGGCCCAGTAGAATAAAGAAGACAAAGGAGATGAAGAATCCCGAAGAGGTTCAGGATATAGATAGAAGATTTGTAAGGACGACTTCCATTATGCTAGATGAATAAGGTGATGACAAAGAAGGTGTAGAATCTGAGCCATAGCAAGTCGAAGTACCGCCACCCAGGGACAAAGCAAACTCATCCAAGAAAAGGAAGGTTTCACCTCTGAAGTCTTCCTCCAAAAAGAAACCCAGAACCCCTGTAACTAAGATGTGAACTACCCTCGCGTTGGATGACTATGATTTCATTGTTGCAGCGATCAATGATGCTTCAAAGGAAATAATAGAGAAGCAGGAAGCGAAGCAGGAACAAATGTATAGACAGATTGAGATTGCACTCCAAGGAGTACAGCAGGCAGTCTAGTCTAGCCGAGCAATCTCTACTATGCCTCTGCCAGAAGGGATAGCAAAAGAAGGAGATGAATCAGTCTAGCACCGCAAGATTGTTGATACAATCGAAGTACACCTTTGATGTGCTCAAGAAGAAAAATCGCAGGCCACTCGGGCCCTCAATAAAGCACAAGAAGAAATTATTGAGCAACGTTAAGCAACGCAACAAGAGAAGAATTCTCTCCAAGAACAAATTGAAGAAGACCGAGCGAAGGTCCAAAAAAAGAAAGAGCAGTTGCTCGCGAAGAAGATCAGAATTGAAGAATCATTCAACAAATCATTTCGCTCCATGACCGGCTTAAAGCAGAAGGCCAAAGAGCCCATAGAGCATCAAGTGATGAAGTTGGTTGAAGTTATTCAACATCTTCAACAAAGGGTCGTGGAACTAGAGCTTCAGACCATACCACAGACTCCGCAAGAAGTGCGCGACCAGTGAGAATTGGATGCTCAGAGTGCAGTCAAGAGGATTAGAAAACTTGTTGCAGAATGCAAGAAGCTAAGTAACAAAAGCACACAGATATATGAGCAACTATCTAAAGACCCAAAGTTGAAGAAACTAGAGTCCCAACTCCAGGAAGTGAAGCATCACGCAGATACAGTACAGGCACAACTCAAGCTCTTGTCACCTATAGAGAGGATGAAGAGATCCTAGGAACAGCGAACTTCCCAACAGCTTGTTCTTACCATGCAGAACAGAGTGATGGAAGTCACCCAGAAACTCCAGTCAAGCTAGGAGGAGTCTTGTATACTATTGAAAGAAATTGAAGGCCAAGGAACACTACTAGAACAAATAGTTGTTACAGTCGAGCAACAACTGGAAGGGCCTATCAGCGAAGCAGTTGTTCAGGAGTTCATTGAGCAAGAAGAATTAGCACAGAGACAAGTCGAAGTAGCTCAAGCCAATCTCGATACCTTTGAGGCAACTTTACCCAGATCTAAGTGACTCGATACGAGTCACAGGTGAGTGTTGGGGGCCTGTTGGCCCTCGACCAAGTTTGAGGAAACACTTGGTCATATTTAACCATTTTTGGAACTTCGACAGCTTGGCAAAGATGGATCGCAACGTGAAGCAGAGATTGTGGAAGCTAGACCCCTTTATTGGGTCCTTTTTGGGTTTTGGGGGATAATGTAATGGGTATGGGATGTTGGCCCATGGGTTTACCCATGTTTAGGCCTATTTTTTAAAGTATAAATAAGTAGCTAGGCAATGTAAGAGAGGTCAATAAGCTAAGTGCTATTAAAGGCTTTGTGTATACTGTGTGAATGACTTACAGAGTTGAGTGCAAGTGTTGTAAGTGTTGAGTGCATGGATTGTAAGAAGGCTATGTGCTAGATCTACTCGAGGAAGGAGGATATGGTGAGGTGCGCGCAGATCTCCTATCCTATATGGAGTACAATTTTGAGCTCTGTACTGTAATCAGATTGACCAAAGCTAATAAAGAAGAAGAAGACTTTGTGGACGTAGCCCCAGGGTGGGGGTGAACCATGGTAAACCTGTGTGTTGTGCTCTGTGCCTTGACATAATGTGTTCATCTCTTACCATGTGTTGTGCTTTGATATGATTATGTTATGTGCTTTGCTATGATATACTTAGATAGATCTACTTTGATTTGTGCTTCTTATATGTATGGGTGTAGATCTGACATATATGAAAGTGTCAAGTGTTGGACCTATTTTGTTGTTGCTAAGTGCTAACTTAACCTAGATCTAAGTGAATGTTGTGGTGCTCTACGCCATCTGCAGAGTCCCATGAGGGTTAAATACTAATGAATGATCTATGCTAAAGTGTTGCTAAGTGTTAGAATCACATATCTGTGTCCCAGATAAGGTTGCAGACACCTGATTCTTGCAACCACCCCTGCCTCTACCTCGGGCGAGACTTCATCTGCTTCATAGGTGTTGTCGAAAGGGCCGATAGTTAGGGTTTTGTTGGTGCCCTGTTGAAGCGTTGAACCCTGGGTCTGCCCCTATGCCAACAGATTTGATGATTGATAAAAGGATTTTAAATAAGGATAATGCACACAAGGTGAATAAGTATTAATGTTTATGTTGATAACCTCACATACCCTCATCCCTATAGAAACTTGGTTCCTACAGTCCCAATAGATGCCTCGAGTGAGACTTCACTTGAAGGAAGGTGATGTCAAAAGGGTTGGTATCTAAAGGGTTTTTTTGGTTGAATAACTTGAACCTAGGGTCTTATAACCACTTTCCAACAAATGGTTTCATTGTCGGGATCCGGAATCTATAATTGAGGGAACGTTTTGGAGGTTGACTAGGGCAGAGATCGTCAAATGGAAGGAAAGAAAGGAGAGATAATTTTCCCAAGGAGAGAATAGAAACCCTCATATCATAGATGAATAATGGTTGCAAAGGTGTGTGTTCAGAGATCTACATGATATTTTCTTTGGTGAATTTCTGAATATTTTAGCTGAATGATTAGAAAGGCTAACAGATAATAGTGGAAGATACTGAACTATAGCTCTGAGGAACTAGACCCATGTTTTGGTAAGACAGTTGAATTATGTAAGAAATACTACTTCTCGCGCAATTTATTTATGGTTGAAAAGCATACTATGGGGTTATATTATGGAATTTACAGTAGATTGTACCCAATCGTATAGTGTCGCGGAAAAGGATTTCTTCAAGGGTCTACACAAAAGGTTTCTCAAAGCATTGGGTACCTAGATAAAGATTTTTTTGTGTGACAAATGTGTGATGATGATGGAATCTTATTGCTAGGGGGCTTCGTGCACGTAGGGGAACTGGGGATTGATCAGGGGATGGTATGAAGGTAGGACGGAATGAAGAAAGAACTGAATCAGGAAGGGAGGGACTGAGGATGTAAAGAAATGAAGAAGTTGTAACAGAAGAAGAAGATGAATTTGTAGTACTACGCAGTGGAAGAAGATACAAGAGGTTGAAAATTGGGGCTGGGAAAGGAGAGCAGCATAGTGAGTATGAGAGGAGATAATCCTACACAATAGTCCAGATTGTAGAAATACCAAGCACAGAACGAGAAGGAGAGGATCCTCATTTCGGTCGTATAATAGAAGATTCATTAATTCCTACTCATGTTGAATCCTACATCGAACCCACGACCCTATGTGCGTCACTTGGATCTGAGATAACATTTGAATACTTTTCAAAATAATTTATAGTTAGCGAAGGAAGTCAGAATAGTAGTAGCCAGAGCAGTGGAAGCAGTGCATCAAGTCATAATTAGCCAGCAACACTGGGGGTAAGTACTACGCAAAACACCATGGAAGGATTAGACAATGCATTAAGAATGCCTGAGTTCCAGGGAGTTGGGTTAGAGTACCTAGAACAACATCTATTTGTATGTGAAATAATTTGGGCTCCAAAGAATTTCCAGGATGAGGCCACAAATATTGTGTAGTTGGAAACAACGTTTAGAGGCTGTGCATTAGTCTAGTACATGAAATTGCAAAGTACTACACCAGTAGGTCAAGAAAGGACATTGGAATAAATTTGAAAAGAATTATTGAAGGAGTTTAAGAAGACGAAATCTTAGTCGCAAAACATTACAGAGTTGAAGGAAAGCAATCAAGTGCATACTGAGTCAGTTTGGGACTATGATCAAAGAATTAAGGATTTGATGGGTAGATTGACATTCCAAATTCCGGAACAATAGAACAGAGAATGGTTTATTGCATTACTATTGCCACACATTTGCTACTTGTTAATACAACAGAAGGTTTTGTCGCATCCTGAATATTTGGAGATTGTGATGAAGCTGGAAGCATCTCTTGTAGGGGATGGTGGGGGGATGAATCAAGTCCAGACACAGTTAGCTACCTTGACAATCCAATTAGAAAATCTTACAAATGGAAAGGAGAAGAGGGAACAAGTCTAGTGTATCACGTGTAGGACCGAAGTCCACCATAAGGATGAATGCCCAGCCTTTGCACAGTATTTGGCGACTAGACCACGGAACTCATTACCAAGAGGAGGGTACTGTGAAATATGAAAGACATGGGGACATCGTCTGCCTAATTGTCCATTGTTATAGAAATACCTGAGTACGCCCCAAAATTTATTTTGTAATCTTTTCAAGTCAGTAGGGCATGAAGAGAAGGATTTCCACGCATTCAACATGATCAGAGAGCGCACTTCAGATATGTATAGAATTCAGAAGGAAAATATTGTGATAGAAGGAGGCATTCCAAGGTATAAAAATCTGAGAGGATATATTCCATGAGGTTGAGGAGTATTTGGCAGAGGTCGAGGTAGAGGGCACTTTGGAATAAAAGGTAGAGGACCAATAATTTTTTACAATTTTAATCAACAGGGACACTTAGCTCATGACTTCTCGAATCCTTGTACAACCTTCACATATTGTAGAGCACTAGATCATGCGACAGAAGATTGTTCACAATTACTTGCAAAGTCGCATACAAGAGGGAATTAGAACCAGAACATGAATCAGAATGTAAAAAATATATTAGCAGAGAAGTTTCACAAAGGAACCAAAATAGTAGTTGTCACATGTGAAGGAGCTAGGAAAAGGATTGATGCGATGAATAAAGGGACGCATATTGAGGAATGGGTGAGGAAATCAATAAGACCTATGCTAACATTTGACCCACAACAAAAAAAAAGATGTATCATCAAATAAGGAAGGAGATACTAGTACCATATTGGATAGCATCAAAATCATTTACACCTCATGTGGTTGACATGCCTTCGGTCTATGATCATACTATCCAGGAAAGGTCGCTTCAATTGGTAGGTACTTTGAAAGAATTTATGAAAAAAAAAATAGAATTGATGAAATATGAAACCACGTTGAATGCATTGCATGGAATGATTGATCATTGCACGCAAGAAAGGGAATTTCCTACCACACATAGCATAGTGAATTAGGTATTGCGCAAAAAGAGGACAGGCGGAGAGCTCAGACTAAGTATGCAGATTGGGGAATATGATATGGACAATGTCATTTTAGACTTGGGTTCTGATGAAAATGTGTTACCAAAGAAAACATGGGAAATGATGGGGAAACCGAAGTTAATTTGGTCTCCCATCCAGTTAAAATTAGCGAACCAGCACAAGATAGTACCAATTGATTGATTGTTAAGGGTACCTGTGAATATAGATGGGGTGTGTAGTATAGAATATTATGAAGTCATTGAGATCGTGGATGATAGTCAGCCATATCCAGCCTAATGGGGCTTTAATGGGCCTTTGACAATCAGGTGATTATTAATCTGAAGAAAAGGGAAATGATATTTGAAGTAGGGTAATTGAAGGTTACTGCACCATTGGATCCAACATAAGGAAATATGTATATAGAACCAGCTAAAGAGATTGAAATTGATAACCTGTATAATATGACTGCGTGAATGGATGACTACGTTAATCTAACTACAGATGGTGCCCTAAGTTGGAGAAGCATTATCTCATGTGCGTTAGATTTAGAGGAAGGTTTGGAACACTGGAAACAAAGGATGCATGAAGTATCAACTAGACGGTGTGCGCACATTACTCAATCGTTGCGTTCGATTGGAATAGAGTTAAGTGACCCACCCTAGTATGATGGTTTGACTGAGATAGGCTCTTTTGTAAAGGTGTTTGAGTTGTTTATACTCAAACAGCAAATATTGTGTTAGCTTTTTAGCTTGGGAGGTACTCTGCATGTTTTGTCTTGTATGCAGATGTTACCTTATGTTGACACTACTAGGCACTTAACTTTGTAATGGGTTTTTATAAAGTTGTAAAGTGGTTCTATTATTAAAGACTTTTTAACAAAGTGTACCTTATAATTTTAAAGTGACTTTATTTCATAAAGTGCACTTATGTAATAAAGTGAAATTACTTTAATATTTTTAAGCAATTCATTTTCGAGGGAATGAATCATGACCCTTGATCTTTCAAAAGGAAAGATTAGATCTTGGTTTTTGGATTTAGGGTTGGAGAAGGTGAAAAGACACTTTGGAGGGAAAAAGTCATTTTCATATTTATAAAAGAATGCATTAGGTAGTGTGGAAGACACTAGAGGAGGAGATTGCGAGAGAATTTCTGAGTAAGCTTGAGAGAGGAAAGAGGGCACATTTTCCTAGAGATCTAGGGCACAAATCCCAAGGAGGAATTTGTGTTTTGAGACTAAGTTGATTTTCTGTTGTTGGAGGTTGTACTGTATAGATCCGTACAACAAGAGGAAAAGGGCACAAAAATCGAGGCAGGTCTTGGCACAGTTTTCAAGGTTGTTTTTGTTGTTATTGGGTCATATAGAACAGTCTGTATAGAAGGTTGTTTGCATGATTTTTGAGGTGCAAAATTTCTAGGTGGTTCGTACAAGAGTGCGGACTTGGCATGGAATTCAAGGCAGAATTGGTGGGACAGTTTGGGTGTTGTAAGTGGTTTTTCTCTTGGCTGGAAATGTGATTTTGCTGCTATTATGTACTTTCCTAAAGTTGAATAATAAGATCTCTCTCTCTCTCTATCTCTCTCTCTCTCTCTCTCTCTCTCTCTCTCTCTCTCTCTCTCTCTCTCTCACACACACACACACACATTGGGTTTCCCCACATTGGGGTTTTCCCTGAAATTTGCCTAAATTTCTGAGTTATTCATGGTTGGATGAATGTTGTTCATTGTGTTTATTTCACTGCATAATTACTTAGCAATGTGTATTTCTACTTATGGTAATTTTTGAATGTGGGTTTTAGACATTTCAGAGTTCATGTAAGACAATTATCTCTAGGTTGCTAATCTACATGGTATCAAAGCTTGATCTCTGAGTGACAGTGGACAGTGAGTTTTTTGGGCAAAGTTGAAGGAGGAAAATTTGTGATTGTTTTTCCTTGAGCTATGATAGGGAATATAGTTTCATGCATTAGATTTGAGGATCGGTTGGATGGAATTTCCAAATATTTGCAGTGGAAGGTCCGGATGTCAATTGTTCTCAAGGAGAACAAGATTTGGAACTATGTCAATTCTGTTATTGTGGTTTCTACAGCAAATCCTATTGCTTTGGATTTGCATGAGGTCAAGGAGGCCAAAGCTCAGAGGATTATTCTAGGTGGGGTGAAGGATCACCTTATCCCACACTTGGATGAGGAGAATATAGCCAAAGAGATGTGGGATGCACTTAAGAACTTATTTGAGGTGAAGAATGAGAACAGGAAGATTGCCTTGAAGGCTAAGTTGCATAATACCAGGAAGGGTAAGGAGGACAGTGTTTATTCTTATCTTACTTGGGTAGCTCAAGTGAAAGATGAGTTGGTTGTTGTTGGAGAGGTCATATCAGATTCAGAATTAGTGAGGATAGCCTTGAAAGGCTTCACCAAGAAATGGTAAGTCTTCGTGAAGTGTGTGGTGGGTCATGAGAATCTTCCAAATTGGAGAAAAGTGTGGGATGATTTCACTCAGGAGGAGATCCGGGAAGGATCTTTGAGCAGTGGAAAGAGGACAGATGGAGCTGATGAGAATGTTTCTCTTACTACAAAGAGAAAGAAGAAAGGAAGTTTTGGGAGGGACTTGAGTAATGTTAGATGTTATTGTTGTAACCAGTTGGGACACCTTGCTTCACATTTTCCTGAGAGGAAGAAGAAGAAGAAGAAGAAGGAACAAGAGGGGCCTGAGACAACTACTACAACATCCATGGAGGACTTTGCTTCCAAGTATGAAAGGGAATTTTCTTTGGTTACCCTATTTTCCAGTGTCGGTAGTGGAGGGTTTGGAGGTGATATCAAATGGATTATGGATAGTGGATCCTCTTGCCACATGAAGGGAATCTGACAAGTATTCCTAAATATCAAAGAGACAGGTCTCGACCGAAAGGTGGTAAATGAAGGTGGTATGGCGCGAGCTATACGTGGAGTTGGAAGGGTTATATTCCAACTCGAGTATGGAGGATTCCTAGAGCTTGATGGAGTTCTCTTTATTCCAGGGTTGAGGGTTAACTTGCTGTCAATATCATAATTGTTGGTTGTGGATCTTGATTATGTTCTTGATTCAGAGGTCCTTGCTTTCAAACATGTTTATACCCCATGAATACTTTACACCCCAGAAGTATGTACACTCTTCCACGCGGGGGGGTGCAGAGGGGGGGTACCCTCCCTGTGGGGTCTAGGGGGGCTATCCCTCTAGCTGGGGGGTTCGAGGGCAAGTGGGCCCTCAGTGGGGGTTTGGGGGAAGCGTCCCCCGATGGAGGTTTGGGGGCAGCGTCCCTCGATGGGGGTTCAAGGGTGAAGTCCCAGAAGGAAAAATTTCCTTGTAAATGTATATTGTAATTTCATTGTAAATATGGATTGTTCATTATAAGGTCGCAGATATAACGGTAGAAATTGTGTTAGGGTTTTTTTCCCTAGAAGGAAACCATCTGTTATGAGGGAAATGTATTGTGGCTATGCATTATGGAGAGTATTGTATTCTGAGAGAGGAGACT
Organism: Picea glauca; assembly: GCA_000966675.3. Lineage (NCBI taxonomy): Eukaryota > Viridiplantae > Streptophyta > Pinopsida > Pinales > Pinaceae > Picea > Picea glauca. The sequence continues at coordinate 664,891 of JZKD02S2026653.1, forward strand.
GTGAGAGAAGATAGAGGAAGTTACAGCGGGTTTTGTTGTAGGTTGTATCCCTTCATTTTGCTTGATAATAATAAAGGAAGGACCTTGCAATTTCTCTGGTGGACGTAGCCCACACTGGGTGAACCACATAAATCAATGTCTCTCTTGTATTGTGTATCTTCTGTGTTTTGTTTCCGCATTTGTTTTATTTTATTGCTCCCCGGTCCTGTTTTTCTAACAACTAGTATCAGAGCGAAAGGTAACTCACAGGAAAAGAGGGTTCCTGGTTCGAGTGGGAGCAATGTCGGAAGATGGAAAGTTTAGGGTCAAGAAATTTAATGGACAAAACTACCAGTTATGGAAGATGCATATGGAATATTATTTATATTAGAAGGATCTATTCCTACCATTAGGCCGCGTAGCAAAGAAGCCGACGGACATGAAGGACGAAGAATGGGAGATTCTTGACAAAAAGGCTCTAAGAATGATACGGCTGAGCTTGGTAGCATCGATGGCTTTCAATATTTTGAAAGAAAATACAATGAAGGATTTGATGGATGCGTTGGATAAACTGTATGAAAAACCTTCAATGTCTAATAAGGTATTTCTAATGAATAGATTATTTAATATGAAGATGTCAGAAGGTGGGTTTGTTGCAGATCATTTAAATGAATTTAATACGGTTACTAATCAAGTCAGTTCTGTAAAAGTGGACTTTGATGATGAGGTTAGGGCTCTTATAATCTTGTGCTCATTGCCAGAAAGTTGGAATGGCTTGGTCATGGCTGTAAGTAACTCTGTTTCTGGTTCAAATACTTTAAAATT
>JZKD02S2026653.1:669587-687225 GCA_000966675.3 Picea glauca
GTTGTTGCACTTTCAACAACAGAGGCAGAGTATGTTGTTGCTACAGAGGCTAGTAAAGAAATGATTTGGTTACAAAGGTTTATGGAGGAATTGGGAAAGAAGCAGGAGAATAGCAGGTTGTATTGTGACAGTGAGAGTGCAATTCATCTTGAAAAGAACTCAGCCTTCCATTTGAAGACTAAGCATATACAGTTGAGGTACCACTTCATATGATCCACTTTGGACGATGGAAATTTGAAGTTGGAAAAGATAAACACTAGCTAGAATCCTGCAGACATGTTAACAATGGGAGTAACCAGAGAGAAACTGAGTTCCTTCTCAGTTTCAGTTGGTCTTCAAGAATGAAGATGAAGATGAGAAATTTTCCAGGACCAAGAAGGTTCAGAGTCTAGCATATATAGCAGTGGTGGAGTTGTTGAGATCAGTCTCCTAGTGGGAGATTGTTGGTTGTGGAGCCTGATTATGTTCCTGATTCAGAGGTCCTTGCTTTCAGTCGTGTTTATACCCCATGAATACTTTACACCCCAAAAGTATGTACACTCTTCCATGCGGGGGAGTGCAGAGGGGGTACCCCCTCTGCGGGGTCCAAGAGGCCTATCCCCCCGGCTGGGGATTTCGGGGGCAACCAGGCCCCCGAAGGAAAAATTGCCTTGTAAATGTATATTGTAATTTCATTGTAAATCTGGACCGTTCATTATAAGGTCGCAGATCTAATGGTAGAAATTATGTTAGGGTTTTTTGCCCTAGAAGGTAACCCTCTGTTGTGAAGAAAATGTATTGCGGCTATGCATTATGGCGAGTATTGTATTCTGAGAGAGGAGATTGTGAGAGAAAGAAGAGGAAGTTACAGTGGGTTTTGTTGTAGATTGTATCCCTTCATTTTGTTGGATAATAATAAAGGAAGGACCTAGAAATTTCTCTAGTGGACGTAGCCCACACTGGGTGAACCACATAAATCTGTGTCTCTCTTGTATTGTGTATATTTTGTGTTTTGTTTCCGCATTTGTTTTATTTTATTGCTCTGCAGTCCTGTTTTTCTAACAATACTTGGAGGATATAGGATATTGTACATTGTTCAAGAGGGAACATGTCTTTATCTATAGGGAGGGAGCGGACCCAGTGGAATTGCAATTGATCAGTGATCGGGTGAAGAGGTTGTATATGTTGCGAGGACAACCTTCAATGTATGATTCATCGTCAGATGAGGAGCATGAGGAGGCTCTTGAGACTGCAGTGGGCCCAAGGATTCAATCTTGCATTCTGAGAGAAGAGAGTGAGTCTTCTGAGCACTGGCAAGAGTCTCAGCCAGTGTGGTCGAACCAATTTTTCAGGGTCGAGTGGATTCTCCAAGGAGCTCAGGGTTCCAGGTAGCTGTCAGGAGAAGATACTATAGTTCAATTTTTGTGCAAGTGTTGAGGTTAACTCCAGGTTCAGAGGGAGATCCTACAGAGAACAATGTGATGGGACCAGATGATGGAGATGGCAGCAAGTACATCCCTCGCTAAGAGGGAGTGTTATCTTTTTAGCTCGGGAGGTAGCCCACATGTTTTGTCGTGTATGCGGATGTTACCTTATTTTGACACTACTAGGAACTTAACTTTGTAATGGGTTTTTATAAAGTTGTAAAGTGGTTCTTTTATTAAAGTGACTTTTAAATAAAGTGTACCTTCTAATTTTAAAGTGACTTTATTTCATAAAGTGCACTTATGTAATAAAGTGAAATTACTTTAATATTTTTAAGTGATTCATTTTGGAGGGAATGAATCATGACCCTTGATCTTGCAAAGGAAAGATTAGATCTTGGCCTTTGGATTTAGGGTTGGGGAAGGTGAAAATACACTTTGGAGGGGAAAAGTCATTTTCCTATTTATAAAATAATGCATTGGGTAGTGTGCAAGACACAAGAGGAGGAGATTGAGAGAGAATTTATGAGTAAGCTTGAGAGAGGAAAGAGGGTACATTTTCCAAGAGAGATAGGGCACAAATCCCAAGGAGGAATTTATGTTTTGAGATTGAGTTGATTTTTTGTTGTTGGAGGTCATACTATACGGATCCGTATAGTTCATACAACAAGAGGAAAAGGGAATGGAAATCGAGGCAGGGATCGGCACAATTTTCAAGGTTATTTTTTTTGCTGATGGGTTGTACAGGACAGTCTGTATAGTAGGTTGTTTTCACAATTTATGAGGTGCAACATTTATGGGTGGGTTGTACAACAGTAGGGACGTGGCATAGAAATCGAGGCAGATTTGGTGGGATAGTTTGGGTTTTGTAAGTGGTTTTTCTCTTGGTTGGAAATATGATTTTGCTGTTATTATGTACTTTCCTAAAGTTGAATAATAAGATCTCTCTCTCTCTCTCATTAGGTTTCCCCACATTGGGGTTTTCCCTGGCATTTTCCTAAATTTCTGAGTTATTCATGGTTGGATGAATATTGTTCATTGTGTTTATTTCGCTACATAATTACATAGCAATGTGTATTTATGCTTATGATAATTTCCAAATGTGGGTTTTAGACATTTCAGAGTTCATGCAAGACAGTTATCTCTAGGTTTCTAAGTGTATGAAAAAATATTTGTTTGTTGATTTTTGTCATTAGAATCTACAGATGGTTGGCATTAGATGCTGTCTTGAAGTCCACTCCAACGAGATGGTGGCTTCCCGTAAATAAGGAATAGAATACTGGAAGCAGTGTAAAATATTAATGCAAGTTAGATTTGGTACCGAGGTTGAGTATATTGTGCAGAAATATGTAGGACTAAGTGACCCAACAGATCATATTATGCAGCAAAGAAAGATGTGGAGTTTGATACCACAGAAGGAATGGAGGCATAGGTTCATACATACATTGGATATGATCCCCAAGAACTAGTACCTGGAACTAGAAATTCATAGAGAAACAATGAACTAGCATGAGCTAACTCAAAGGTTTAAGATAAAATTTACTTTGGAAAAATAATCGTCGTTAGTAGATGCATCTTTGCAGGAAATTAGAAACACGATTTTTTCAATAGAAGGGTCGATGGATGTAGTACTTGTGTCTAGTGCGCATAGATCTTATGTGATAGTTCATGAAATACTAGAATGTTGTAATTTTACTAAAGAAGATCAAGACAAGGAAGATCCAAGAAATATACATATACCTAAAATTGAGGGGGAATGCGCAGTAAAAGGTCCAGGGCTTGGATTTTTTGCATATGCACTTCCATTAAGGATGTGTAAGGTGATTATTGGGACAAAAGAGAATCCAATGTTTGCACAGATAGGAGACTACTAGAATGATGAAATTGTGGAAAATATTGCAGACATACTGTGCGAGTATTAGGATCTACTCTCTACCACATTTTCATAAATGAAAGGGATAGTTGGTGAGTTAGGAGAAATGAAGATCCCTTTGAAACCATATGTTAAGCCAATAATACAAAGACCCTACAGAATGAAATCGAAGTATAAAGAGAAGGCAAAGGAAGAGATAGACCGAATGTTAGAAGTAGGAATCATTGATCCAATAGTAGAATCATAATGGATAAGTCCAATGCTAGTAAAAAAAAAAGAAATTAGGGGGAATTAGAATTAGTGTAGACCTAAGAAAGTTAAATGACGCATGTCTGCATGATCTATTTTCGACACCTTTTACAGATGAAGTGCTAGAGAACATAGGGGGGGAAAGAGGCATACATGTTCATGGATGGATTATTGGGATATCACCAGATAAAGATTACATGGGAAGATATACATAAAACTACCTTTTTGACAAAGTGGGGAGGCTACTAGTACACAGTGATGCCTTTTGGGTTGAAGAATGCACCTACAATTTTCTCGTGAGTAGTTGTCGCAGCCTTTAAGGAATTTATTTGTAATTTCCTTGAAGTTTATTTAGATGATTATACTTTGTTTAGTCTATCAAAATATCATATATAAGTATTGATATTAATGTTGGATAAGTGTAGACAATGTCAGATTTCATTGAATTTGAAAAAATGTGTTTTTCACGTGTCGTTTGGAATTTTGTTGGGCCATGTAGTATGTAAGCAAGGCTTACTAGTGAATCCTTTCGATATTGCGGTGATTATGGACTTACCACCACCTACATCAGTATGAAAATTAAGAGCAATATTGGGCCATACAGGATATTGTAGGAAGTTAATTAAAGGATATGTGCAGATTACAACACCCATGGAGAAGTTGTTGAAGAAAGAAGCTAAATTCCAATGGAATGGGGACTACCATAAAGGTTTGGACACAATGAAGCAGAAGTTAGTGAATGCACCAATTTTGATATTCCCGGATTGGAAGAAGGAATTCAATGTTCATGTGGATGCATCGTTCATAGCTTTAGATGTAGTATTATCTCAGCTAGAACAAACCACCCAATTGCATTTCCAAGATAGAAGTTGTCAACAACATAAAAGAACTACACTACGACAGAACAAGAGGGGTTGACAATGGTGTATGCGTTGCAGAAGTTTAGACACTATTTGTTGGGTTCTCATTTCAAGATGTATACAGACCATTATGCACTAAGATACTTAGTGAACAAGCCAATGTTGGGGGGGAGAATTTGTAGATGGTTACTTTTGTTCCAAGAATATGACTTTGAATTCATTGTTAAGCCAGGGAAATCGAATGTAGAACCAGATCACTTATCATGCATTCTATCAGGAGAAGATGTGGGGAATCTAGATGATAGTTTACCATATGTACATTTATTTGCAGTTAAAAGGGTGGATGACTACTTCACACACATTGTCCAATTATTAAGTATGGGAATGGTTCCATCGGACATGACAGTTGCACAAAAGAAATAGTCAGTGGTTAAGGCAGCAGACTATCAACTAATCACAGGAAACTTATTTAAGTTAGGTGCAGGTGGGATATTAAGATGATGTGTGTTAGAGAATGAAAGGCCAATGGTATTATCATAAGCACACAAAGGTATTGTAGGAAGAAACTATGCCATTAAATCAATGGCGCAGAATATTTTGTGTGTAGGGCTCTAGTGACCCACACTTCACAAGGATGCTAAAGAATATTTCCATGCATGTGATTTTTGAAAAAGGGTTGGAAATCCATCCAGGAGGGATGAGATTTCCTTGCATCCACAAGTTACACTGCAGGCTTTTGATAAATGGACAATATAATTCTCTAGATCGATCTATCAACCAACTAGGAGATTAGGAGCTAGGTATATAATCAATGTGATTGAGTATTTGACAAGATGGACAGAAGAAGCAGCGGTTACAAACTATAGCATGGAGACTGCTATGTGATTTATGTTTGAGAATTTAATGGCTATTTGATTCCTATATGAATGCTCTCTAATTGAACAGCCTAGTAGCTCGATGATAAACACCATCGATCAAGAAAGTCCAGAGCCACCAGAAGAGATAGCCATGTTGTTATGGGATTCCAACCGCCTAATTCCTTTCAACGACGCAGTTGAAGTGAAGGAATCTCCTGCTAAAGTTATATTTGGACAGACGCGAGGTAGAATTCAACCTGTCCAAAGTAATCCCACCACTACTCAGTTATCCAGAAGGAATCAAGTGGTCGATCACCCAAAACCCCTATTTTCTTCTCAAACAAATCCCACAAACATACACACACATGAAGCTCCTAAGCTATACTACAATGTGGTAGAAGACTTGAAGAATATGAAGGCTAATGTATCTGTCATGGACATGTGTAGGATCCCTCAACAAAAGGATTTTTTGTTATAGGTATTAAAATCAATAGATACCCCTATAGCAAGCACTGATCAAAGTGAGGTTCCATCTCCCACAGATTTAACAAATAAACCAAGTGTGAATGATTACTCTTTTGAAAAAAGGGAGAGGCCTTATGTCCCTCCTTTCCTCTTGACTTTTGAATTTTTTAATATAAATCTACATAATTTCCTAATCGATTCAGGGGCATCTTCCAATGTCATGCCATTGTTAATCTACAAGAAATTGAATGCAACCCCGCTCAAAAGTTATAAACATGTTATAAAACTAGATAGGATGCAGGTGAATGTCATTGGGGAACTTAAATATTTCATGATTAGAATGCCTACACACCCCAAATTTTTTCAAGTAATTGACATAATTGTAGTAGACATCGAAGAGGCCTATGGACTGCTACTTAGCCAAGACTAGTCTGAGAAATTAAATGGATACTTTAGTATTGATTAGGATCACCTATGGTTTCCATTAAATGGACATACAAAAATGATTAGGATTGACAAAGAAATATATCTCAAACATATTGTCATTGATTTAGAGAATCCAATCGAACCCTCGTCGGCAGATTTCCCTATGTTAGGAAACTACTCCTGCGATTCTAATTTTGGCAATTTCACCCTTGTCTTGTCTGATGTACCTCTCACTCAAAAATATGAAATGAAATTTCAATTAAACCTACTAGAAGCCACAAAATAAATCATCTTCTATCAAGATTCTCAATCAAGAGTAGCAGACAAGGAAGATGAAAGTGAGAAAATAGCTAGACATGAAGAAGTCAGAAATTCCCCTCCACAAATTTGGATGTTGTACTTTGATGGTTCTAAATATCAAGAAGGGTCAAGGGCAGGATGTATCCACATTGACCCACAGTGAATGATGAAAACAATGAAGCACCAGTATCCTTTATGAGCACCGACCTCCAAGAAGTTCAACTAAACTACCCTACTATAGACAAGAAGGCTTACGTAGTATATAAAGAAGTCAAACATTTCAGATCCTGTATCCTGAAGAATCACACCAAATTCATAGTCCCTCACCCCACATTCAGGTCTTTATTCACCCAACGGGATATGGGAGAAAGGAGGGGAAATTGGATGGCAATCGTTCAAGAATTTTACTTAGACGTAAAACCTGCCAAAATAGTCAAAGGACAAGGGTTGTGTAAACTAGTCGTTGAAGTCCAAGATCTGATTAATGTAGAAGACCCTGGTTGGGAAAATGAGTTGTCATTATGGTGCGGAGAAGCCTTATATGTCCCTCCCGGGAAATATTCCTGGTATGGAAACTTGTCTTATCTCCTACATCATGGAACTTGTCCAAAAAATATAAACCCTAGAGATAGGAAAACCCTCAAGTTAAAATATGCTCAATATCGCCTCATAAATTATGTGTTTTCCCATATAAACTATGATCGAGTACTCCTTAGATGTCTTCAACATGATGATGCAAAAAAGGTACGCAAAGGGCTCCATGAAGGCCCAGCAGGTGGACATTTTGCAAGAAAATCCATGGCACACAAAATATTAAGGGTTGGTTATTATTGGCCCACCTTGTTCATGGATTCTAATGCATATTCCAGGAAATGTAAATATTTTCAAGTGAGCACTGGTAGGGAAAAGAGGCCATGCATTCCACTCCAGTCGATGAACACATCCAGACCTTTTGAGTAATGGGGAATAGATGTTATAAGAGAAATTACTCCCAATTCTTCGAAAAAACATAAGTATATCTTGACTGCAATAGATTATTTCACAAGGTGGATAGAGGATATCCATCTCACGCACATTAATGAAAAGGTAGTAATCCAATTTTTAGAAAAATAGATAATAACAAGGTTTGGGATGCCTTCCGTCCTCATTTTTTATAATGCTGCATATTTTTCTTCCACGCACTTGACATAATTCTCCCTTGATAAAGAGATCATAATAAGATATTCTGCAAACTATTATCTACAAGGGAATGGGGTAGCAAAGTCAACTAATAAAAACCTGGTGTGAATTTTAAAAAAATAGTTGTTGAAATTCAGAGAAATTGGCATAATTTACTTCATAATTCCTTATGGACCGATAGAGTGAAACCTAAAGAATCCATAGGAAACTCTTTGTATTTTCTGGTATATGGGAAAGAAGCCATTATTTCAAATGGATTATACCTTCCATATTTATGGCTTTCCCAGCATCAATAGGTCAGCCCTCATCCTCTCTACGGCAAAGTATTGATACCCTTCTCATTTTGGATGAAGAAAAGGAAAAGGCTAAGTTTAAGTTCACTTATCATCAACAAGTAGTTAAAATATGGTTCAAAAAACATAAGGGTAGAGAAAAGGATTTCGAAGTAGGGGACCTATTCTTGAAATGGGATAAAGCAAGAAAGTCCAAAGGAAAACACTCAAAGTTCTAAAATCTATGGCTCGGACCTTTTCAGGTGGCTGAGAAGATCGGAGCAAGCACATACCGATTGCAAACTCTAAGGGGAGAATCTGACACCCTCTCGGTGAACGGTCATGCCCTAAAATAATCCTTTTCCTATAAAAAAATGGTTCGACAAACATAAGGCTAGAGAAAAGGATTTTGAAGTATGGGACCTATTCTTGAAGTAGGATAAAGAAAACGAGTCCAAAGGAAAACACTCAATGTTCCAAAATCTATGGCTTAGAAATTTTCAGGTGGCCGAGAAGATCGGAGCAGGCACATACCGATTGCAAAATCTGAGGGAAGAATCTGATATTTTCTCGGTAAATGGCCAGGCCCTAAAACAATATTTCTCCTAAAAAAAAAGTGTATTTTGATGTTTTGTTTGAGTTTCTTTTCTTTTGAGCATACATTTTGATCAAGTTAAGTGTGTGCGTTCAGGGAAGACTGACTGCAAACTCTTTTTCTTTTCTTTCTTTTGCTTGTTATTTTCTTTAATTAAGTTGTGTTTTGTAAATAAGTGGTTGAATTTAATAAATATAGTAAAATAGACTATGTTTCTGACCTACACTAACATGCAAGCTAAGAGACGTTGGGAAAATACAAACTTTCTCCAATCATTTTTGTATTTTTAAGCATACTCCATGGGAAAAAATGAAATATCTGCTTAGTGGCCTAGTAAAGCCGAAAGGAAAATATGACTAGCTGGAAAGGATCACTTGTACCTCTAGACAGTGCCAGGGAAAGGTCCACCTTAACCATTCACTTTTCCAATAACAGATATCCTCCTTTCTGACTCACGCTTAGCAGTTTTTCCATAAGAAAATGATCTAAATGAAAAAAAAGGTGTCGAGTTCGAGAGGGTATGAAAATAACTCCATCAGGGCTATGGAAGATTGCTAGAAGCAGAGAAACACCGTAAGGAAAGGAATGATAGCTAAAATTCCTCACGTCAATGGACACCTACCCTACTCTTGTCTAGAAAGTACATGGATTGAGGCTAAAAGGAAAGAGGGTGGAAAAGCATAAACCCCATAGGAAGATCCAGATTAATGAACCCAAGAACGTGTGTACACATTGATAGAATAGGTTATGTTGAAAAGAAATAGAATAAGGTGAGTTTTTTTCTCAAGCATTTTTGCGCAAGCTAAGCCCAAAGGAAGGAGCAAATATTATGTTTTTTCCAACAAAATCACCATTTAATGAGCACTCAACACACCCTGAAATAATTTGCGAAATTTATTTCTTTTGGGTACCACTTTTCATTTCTTTTTGAATCAGAGTCTGTGTCATGAATGAATGGATTTTTTATTTTGGAACCTTATTAATGGCCATATTTTGTTTGGTTTAAATCTGTTGACAGATTCAATTTATTTTTTCAGTAACATTGCGTGAAAGTCCTGAAATGTGCACAGTTTAAAAAAAATTCCAACGATCGCCTATCAGAAAATTTTTGTCTATAAGATAGTATTTTAACATCATTGATACGTTTCTGGCATCAGCAAAATTCTAGAGGTAAATCACGGACGGGAATGACCGCCATATCCAATCACCGATCGCTGACACATCTTCGGCGTCGGCAGAATTCAAGAAACGAAATTGTGGAAACATTAACTTTAACACTATGTCGATCTTCGATACATCATTGGTGTCAGAATCATAGGGAACGGTAGTTAGGGACAAACGTCTAAAGAAAATCATCGATGTCGAGGAAGAGTTTCTCACGAAGAATTAAAAATCAACCGCCATGTCTCTTTCCTATGTAAATAGTTCGTACAACTTAGTATTCCCTGTGTCATAGCCGTACTTCCATGTCAGCATTTCAATGTCAACATTGTATGGCGGTTTAGGTCGGCATCAGAGCTTTATCCTTAAGGTATCAATGAATAATGTCTAAGAAATGTGTCAATGCCGATTCACTCATTGACTATTAGTGAACTGATAATTCACCATACGTCAGGGATTTTCATCGAACCTTCCACATTCTACATCGGCGATCCTAGACATTCTACACTATGGTACCATTTGAAGACCTTGTTGTTGTTCGCTAACACAAATCATGCTATTTTTGACAATACAAGAAGGTTCGATAGTATGATGGGACACTTTCAACAGAAGTAGGATCGAATTTTGCAATTTGATAAGAAAATTAATGTTTTGTGCAACCCACATTACTATCTCATGTGTCAACCAAACAGTATAAGTTTGAATCCACCGATAAATTGTGAATTAACCCACTCCTTCCCTGCCAGTTTGCGTTGCATTTAATCCCAAGCATGGTTCAGATTCTGTGATGGGTTTTGCAGCACGTACTTTACACCCCTGAATTTAAGAACTGATGCGACAAGGTAAGTATGCCCTCAGTTTAAATTTAGAAGGAAATATTTGAAAAAAGTATTATGTGCACAAATCACTTATCTCTAGGAGCAGATGAAGGAGCGATGGAGCACGTTGAACATTTTACAGCCTGATCTTTGAATCTGAGTACCAGTAAAACCAGGTTAATCTTGTGCAAGGAAGAGGTATGCATCATCTATATCATTTATGCACTTGAAAATTCATCAATAATACTCGTAGAGGTTGGCCACTCACTCTGGTTGTTTGCATCAAATTGCCTCCAAGAAAGCCAATAGCTAGGTGCTCACCAAGAACGCCCAAATTGAAAGAACCAGAGGTTGGTGAAGGGTCCACACCACGCACCGCAAGGGAACTTGATTTTGTCTCAAAGATGGAATCAGTTATTTGCACATCCACCAAGAAGCAGTTTACACTCTAGTGTTCGGAAACACAGAGGCAAGCATAGGGTCTAAAGTGGTGCTCCCACATTGGGGAGACCTATACAACAAAATCGTTCAGGAGGATTACCCTGAGTTCACAACTCATAGCAATCCTAACATCTGAATATTGGATGATGAAGTGTTTCCAAACATTAGGAGGTCAAATATGCACAGGTTGGCTAGTCGAACCCCAGTTCTAGCCTGCATCGAAACCTTGGGGTGGATAGTTGAACATGTGGACACGGCAAAGTGAACTACCAAAAACGAGGAAGGTTAATGTGTTGGTTTTTTCCTTCCAGTGGAGGTTAAAAAGTATTACAAACTTAGAGACCCGAAGGAAAGGCTAAAAATAGACTTCGTGGTCAAGTTTTATGAGTTACATGATACCATCTTATTGCTAGACTCGTGGTGGAAAGATGACAAAATATTAAAGAGGGAAGGGTGTGCCCAATGTCCTTATAGACTTAATTTCCATATATGATGATGAGAAAATTTCATAGGTCTCGCGCATAACACCGGTACCAATCACATAAGAGGAAGAACCAGGGGAAACATTTTCTCCAGCCTCCAATGCTTTGATCCCAAATCCCCATAAAGGAGACCATAAAGATAGAAGTACTCTGGACACTGAATTTTCCAACCAAGTAGGAACAAAAATTCAGAAGGATATCTCCAAGAATGACTTGTGTGTTGGTGAACAGGAAGAGGAAATGCATCAACCATAAATTGGGAGTTCAACGGCTGACCCCCCAGCTAAGGTTGATTATTTTCCTATCTCCCTAGCTAGGACAACGAATACGTCAGTCGATGAGGACCAGAAAGAGACCAAGTCACCATAGCATACAGAAACCTCCCCTACTAAGGAATTACAATATCCGGTCATAGAACATTTCTACACAGCAAGAGTCTTAGGCCACATTTTGACCTGGAGAGATCAACATATTTCTAAACCAGTGGATGAATTCATTGATATACAGTTGATCGCTTATGATAGAAAAAGGAAGGTTGTAATGAGAATAACGACCAAAAAAAGGATACTCACACTCGATAACACACTTCTCATCACCATAGAAGAGACGTTGTTCGATACCGAAAATTCTAAGATGACTAAGTTGATCAGAGAAGGTATGGCTGTAACCGATGCTACTTTAGACAGGGAAAGAATTTATGAAAAGGAGATATCCGCCATGAAGAAAGAATTTGACCATCTGCACCAAAAAGTGTATTATTACCAGAATTCAACACAGGCAATAGTACTCTTGAAGAGTGAGTTCTGAGAAACGTATGTGCAATTCACAAGCGAAAGGAATCTCTTCACCGCTTCCATATCTGATTTTCAAGAGGATACCCTCATGGGGATGGAAACCTGTAAGGATGTACAGAGATTGTATGAGAAGTCACATTAGGCCTTAGAGCAGATCAACTACATCATTGAAGTGAAGAAAGGCCGAGACACAGAAGAACATGGAATCCGAGTGCTGATGGATAAAAAAATCTCCCGAATCAAGAAAGCAGCTAAATACTGGGTAAGTATGGTCTAGTAACCTCAGCAGAATATACAGAAAATATGGGTAGAGTGTGAGAAAATTTGAGAGAAAATCAATCAGGAGATGAAAATCATTGACCTACCAAAGTTTGGTTCATCGGAGGATTTCAATGATTTGCATGACATAGTCAAGCGACAAATAGAGCAAGACTCGGCATGGGAAGATGAAATTTCACAAATTTCAAGTATGACTCCAGGTCAAGTAAAGAAGTTCATGGAACACCTGATCAAAGATCTCGCAGTTCTACAATGCTTAAGTGTCAATCTAATCAGTTACAAGGAATGGGTAGTAGAGATAAAAGAGGTATTCTTCACTCTGATGGATCAGCATAGGTTTCCATATGCAAAAACATGTGAAGATCTCTTCGTCAAGTGGTTAGAGTACAAGAAGAAGCATCCACTGCATCGAAACCACTAGACGAGCAAAAGAGAACAAATTAATAAATCCACCACATGGTGTTTTCTTAATTTAACACAACTCTAGTAACTATTTTTAGTATAGTTATTTTTTGTTATAAATAAAGGGATTGACCCGGGACGAGAGGGGGTCAATGGTTTTTGGAGAGAAAGAATTTTTCGGAAATTTTGTAATAGAATTATTTTTGTGCAAGTTTATTTTAATTAAGAAGTTTTGTTTATAACCAAAGAAACTTCTATTAGCTAAGGCGTGAATGTGTTTAGACCAAGGAGAATTATCTCTATCTTTGGATTCAATATTTGTTGCTTTGTTGAGTAAGAGTTGTTGTACCTGTATTTATAGTCATCTTGTAATGTTGTAACAATTCTTTTATTCTAATTGGTGACTAGAAATCAATTATGTTAACATGTGATTGATAGTAGAGTATTGGAAATTACTTTTCTTGCACTAGCTTATTGTCACATGTATGTCTCTTTTCTGTAACTGTTATCTCAGACAATGTCGAATGTCCACTAACTAAAATTGTATTAATGTTAGTTTGAATTTGTTTAGATATTCTCCGTCTGCATGCTAGGGTATAAAGGTTATTCTCCCCAAACACATAGTTAGATTCTCTCTGTCATCCATTTTATATTTTTATCTTTCTTTTGTTATAATGTTAGAAAAGAATCAAAATGAGAACTATCTAACCTGAAGAAAAGGCATGACAAAAAAAGACATATATGTCAATCACCATTAAATCCCATCGATAAACCCAACCAGATCAGGAATATGGAGAACCTTACCACTCATCAAACCTTTACGAGTCTAATTGGGCCTCTTAGGTGGGTTTGGTTCATGATTTTTAGTTAAATGGATCTCGAACCCCTCAATAGAATTGGCGCTAGAAGGAGGGCCTAAATGAATGCATGGCTAAAAATATTTCTGATAATATATTCTGCATAGTTGTTACACATTATTTTGGTCACCCCAGTGATCCACTGACAAGATGTGCTCATGTTCCCTGAAAAGATAAAAAGGCTTTCTACATGAGAAAAGTGATTTGATTTCCTCTGTCAAAAACCATATGAAGGAAGGTCATCACAGGTTGCTCTATTCATAGGGTGTGACAATGCTTGATCATCGCAGCCTGCACCACACCTGGACTGTGATGTATTCACAGGTTGCTAAGTATGTAGGGTGCGACGATGCTTTAAGCTTGGGAAAAGTCAAATTTCGTGAATGTTCTAGAAGGGGATCTTCTAGAAGATGAGGTAGCCTTTGATCGGTTTGAATCTTACTCGCTTCTCTGATTTGGTGGGATCATCCTAATATCATCATCCATCTATCTTTCACACTATATAAAGAGGTATCTCTCATGGAAAAGGCTAAGGTTGAATAGGCTAAGATTTGTATGGAGAGTTCTACTTCATATTATTCTTGAGAGCTTTCCTTGAGTTCTTCAAGCCATTGTGGATCTTCTTCATTCAAGCCATTTGGAGAAAAGGTGTGTTTGTTGGAGAAAAGGGACATCAAAAGGGGACCTTGCAACATCAAGGCTTTGGTTTTAATCTCCACTTTCTATTTAATATGATACAGTGATATGTTTGTTTCCCATAAAACTAGTCTTGTTTTATTGTACGATTCCTTGATCACATACATAGGTTCTTGTTGAGTATAGTGTATTGCTTTCACTTTGGTTGGCTTGTGTTCCCTTGCAGGTTCAATATCTTTGGAGCATTGGAATGGAGCTAGGATAGAAATGGAAAGAGGAAGTGAGATTTAAAAGGTATGTTTTCTCTCTCTTGTTAACTAGTAAACTCAATGATTAGAACTTAGGGAAATTTTCATATGTTGTTATGTTTTGTTCTAGTTTCCAGTGGGATCTAGGGAGATCTGATTGTGTCCTATCTTATCAATTAATCTGATAAAAAAACTGGAGATCTGATTGCCTTCTTCTGGTTGAATTCATTCTCTGAGTCTATGGGTGATCCATCTGGACTCCCTGTGTCTGAAAGTGCAGTTAGATTTTTTGTCTTTCTTCCATTTTTTCCTTAGTTACAGAGATCGTTTCACTGTAACATATATACATCCTGGGACGATCCTCAGATATCTCACTCTGCTTATGAAAAACAGTGAGACGGCGTCGCACTTTTCTCTATTGGTAGCCTGCAACGACCTTAGCTCATCGTACTATGCCCTACTGCCAGCATGCGACGATTCCTGTAGGAATTGTTGGAGTGACCCATGTGTCTTTTTCCACCCAGTTTTTCCTCAATTTTCTGGGATGAACTTCTGATACCAGTGTTTGATTGATTTGTGAGTTTAAAACTTGCTTTTGATTGGTTTTTGGTGATTGAAAGTCTTTTTTTGTAAACTTTACAAGTTTTGATTTTGACTCTTGTCGCAAGGGTATAATCTTTGGATCTTGATCTAAGTGCTTGTTTGACAAAGGGTATTTGATTTATTTGAGGTTTTGGATTGATTTCACTTTCCATATTGTTTTTTGATTGAAATACATTTTTGTTTACATTTGACAAAAAAGGCCTTCTAGTCATTTCATTTTTGTCCACGTTATGAGTTTGATTTGGGAATTGTGTTGAGATTTTATTAATTTTCTTGGGTTATGATATATTTTCTTCATTACATATCTGATTTAATTTGAGAAAGAAAGAATTGAAGTCATCTCTTCTTTTAGTAATTATTCACAAGAAAATTTTTACATTCAAACATTTTTTTTTAAAGAGCAAATTGGAAAATTTTGTAGTCTTTGATTATTTGGAATTGTGTTCATTCAAGAAATGAGAAATTGTATCTCATAGATTTTGTACTTAAGAAATATATGCATTCTCCCTATTGTAATTAGAGTTCATTGAAATGAAAGATTTCATATTCATCTCTTCTTTCATTTTATTGGGTCAAGGTCACATACATCATCAGTTTCATTCTCGTCTCCCTTTTGAGTAAACAACAGCCTTTAAAATACAGCGTAATTTTAAAATTTATTAGCAACTTTTATTTTCTAGAAATTTTCTTCACCAACATTAGATAGGATAGCGCTTTGGAAGACTATCTTGCGATAGGGAGAGTTTAAATCCAATTGCTACATTTTTTCCTGGGAAGCCCTTCTAACACAAGGGTCAAACCTGAGGTCACATTAGGACTGGCAGCGTTACTCACCTTGCTTTGTTGGTCTTCGTGTAGAGATTGCACGTATTATTGGGGGTCACTTGAGGGTATAACCATGATTATGTGTGGGAGCCTCCTAAGTTTATTTTGGGCTAGATACCATGCCTTTGCACGTGGATCAGACTGTCGATTATTTCCCCAGGCATCATTGTCATAATTGGTAACCTTAGTATCCTATCTCTTTAGGGTCTTTACACGAGGTGACTGTGGAGGGGCAAGTCTTCATGGTACCTGGAATCGATGTTTCGATCTCCTTGGACGGTATACCCATGATTATGTGTGGGAGCTTGCACCAGGGTGTAAGTCTATTAAGAAGGTCATCAACATAACTTTTCCACCCTCTTTATCCCAGCCCCTTCTTGTCTTGATTTTGTGACATTGGATTTCATCACCAACTAGTGATTTCAGAATAAGAAGGTTTGTTTGCTTGGTTTGATTTCTAGATTTTATTAGTGAGTGTTATTTGTTTCTCTAGTTGTCCATAGATCTTTTTCATTCTTTATTTGGTTCAGCCAACATTGGCCTTCGTCGTTCACATAAGATGCAAGGAATACCCCAAGAAGATCTGGAAGGTTACCTTCCTTTTCTTCCTAACTCACCAGAAGGATCTCCTGAGGGAGCATTCAATAACGAAGTAGCCTCACAAGTTGGAAGTTCACACTCTTTAGAGGGATTCTGAATTGTTTCAGATTCTTTAGAGGCATTCTGACTTCCCCCAAATCCGTTATTGAGTATTAGACAAGACACACATTTTCTCCGGATGAACTCATCGGGAGAAATTGTTGTTGTTGAGAATACTAAAGTACCTACTGGACCTAACGTAGGATCTGGAGTAGACGATCCACTTTTTCAAAGTAAATCATTTAGAACCTCAGCACACACTACTGGGATTTTTAATCCTAGTTCTACCCCTTCTTCAGTACGCGATATTTATGGCGCACTAGGAATGAGCTATAATCAACCTATAGCATTGCAAATTCCTGGCATGTATGTCACCTATACGGTACCTTTACATCATTTTACTGGCACAACTAGTAATTTCATCACAGTTTTAGACCAATTTTTGGTTGGTTCTCACTCAATTATTCCTCTCCAGATGACCCATTCTACTATGGTCCCACGAGCTACGACTTTTTCTATCGAAAATATGGTTATCACTCAAGATCCTATTCGAACACCACTTTTGCTTAGACCAAATCCATCACTTCCCTCTAGGTATAAGGCTTTGAATACTTCCATCGCTATCCCTGCTCAGAATCCATCTAGAGGGTACAATATTTGTGTTCCTCCTGGGTATAATGTTTGTTGAAGGAAAATCTCCCTGCGGACAGGTAGATCTGCTCAAAGAGCTAGCCTCTTAACTCTAAGACAGAAAGTGCTTATCATGGTCACTGACTTCCTTTTAGATCTAGGTGGACTAGTGTGTGAGAAGGAAGGAGAAGAGAGGTACATTTTACCAGTGTTTGTCTCTGCACGCTCCGAGTTGAGCTCCAATCTTTCGCTCCTCGATAAGCCCTGTAGACAAACAAAGTACGACCACTTCCTACTCTATCAATATTAGTCTGAAATAGGTCTATCTACTAAAGAGACAAATT